>PVJD01004026.1:0-147351 GCA_004026545.1 Mormoops blainvillei | reverse complement strand
CCTCCCTCTCTAAAGCCAATTTTTAAATAAAGCATATCCTTGGGTAAGGATTGGGAGAAAAAAATCAAAAGAATAAAAAAGAAACAAACCAGCACAAATTTATAGTGGATGAAATCAGAAGAGTGGGTAACTTTGGGGAAGATGGTAGTGCCTGGAGTGGGAAGTAAAATGAGTTTACATTACATCTCAAAAAGGGCTGTATTATTGGTGTTCAAGAATGCTATCAGTTTCTGAACATTGACTTTGTATCCTGCTACTTTGTTGAATTCGCTTATTAGATTGAGTAGTTTTTTAGTGGATTCTATAGTGTTTTCTATGTACACTGTCATGTCGTCTGTGAATAATGACAGTTTTATTTCTTCCTTTCCAACTTGGATGCTTTTTATTTCTTTTTCTTATCTAATTACTGTGGCTAGAACTTCCAGTACTACGTTGAATAAGAGTGGTGAAAGTGGGCACTGATCTTAAGGGAAATGCTTTTAGTTTTTGCCCATTGAGTATAATGTCATCAGTAGGTTTTTCTCGTATATGGCCTTTATAATGTTGAGGTATGCGCCCTCTGTTCCCACTCTGCTGAGTGCTTTTATCATAAACGGGTACTGGATTTTGTCAAATGCTTTTTAATCTATTGATATGGTCATGTGACTTTTGTCTTTCATTTTGTTTATGTGATGTATTATGTTAATTGATTTGTGAATGTTACACTATCCTTGCATCTCTGGGATAAACCCCACTTGATTGTGGTGTATGATCTGTTTAATGTATTGCTGGACCTGGATTGCCAATATTTTGTTGAGGATTTTAAGACATATGGAAAAATGCTCAACATCATCAGCCATCAGAGAGATGCAAATTGAAACCATAATGAGATGTCACTTCACACCCATCAGAATGGCCATCATCAATAAATCAACAAACAAGAAGTGCTGGCAAGGATGTGGAGAAAAGGGAACCCTAGTAGTGCACTGTGGGTGGGAATACAGACTGGTGCAGCTACTGTGGGAAACAGTATGGAATTTCCTCAAAGAATTAAAAATCTATCTGCCTTATGACCCAGTGATTCCACTGCTGGGAAGATACCCTAAGAATCCCAAAACACCAGTTCAAAAGAACCTGTGCACTCCAGTGTTCACAGCAGTGCTATTTACAATAGCCAAGTGCTGGAAACAGCCCAAGTGTCCATCAGTTGATTAGTGGATCAAAAAACTGTGATATATTTACCCAGTGGAACACTACACAGAAGAAAGAAAGAAGTCCTTTCTTTGCAACAGCATGGATGGAACTGGAGAATATTATGCTAAGTGAAATAAACCAGTCGGTGAAAGACAAATACCATATGATCTCACTTATAACTGAAATCTAATGAGCAAAATAAACTAATGAGCAAAATAGAACCAGAGACATGGAAACATGGAACAGACCGATAGCTGTAAAAAAGGGCTGTATTTAAAATGATCATACTATCTTGTGGGATTTAAATATATGAAAGTATGCACATACGCAGGTCCATAAATGTATTAAGCAATAATATTTTTATTTTAATACAGAAAAACATGACATTAATGTATGTCTATTAAAATAACAATATCCAATAGGCAGGACAGTTACAATGGAGATAAGGTCCACTTTAATGTTCTAGGGTCTTTGGTTTGTCCAAGAATTATTTAAAAAATACCAATTTTTATTAGAAAATACTAAGTTATATTTTAACATTTAGGATGATAAATAAAGGAATAGCAAAAGAATGTATAACTAACAGGACAATATAGGAGAAAAATAAAAAATAATTAGCCCAATGAGAAACCAGCACAAAAGAAGGAAAGATTATAGAGTAGATGGGCTAGATAGAAAAAACATAGATAGAAAAACATATTTGAACCCAAATATATCAGCATTCACATTAAATATGAATAAACTCATGTGGGTGGACCTCATCTAATCAGTAGAAAGTCTTAACAGAAAAAGGCTGACCCCTCCCCCAGAAGGAGGGAGAATTCTGTCCCCAGGTGGCCTTTGGACTCCAGCTGCAACTCTGCCCTGGGCCTCCAGCCTGACGACCTGCCCTGCAGGCTTCGGACTCGCCAGGCCTCCACCGTCCCGCGGGCCAGTTCCTTACCCAGATGTGTGCACACATGTACATGCATGCGCACACATTCTCTGTCTCTATTTACACTATGTATGTATGGAACTATATATAATTACATATATAACTACATATTATTACATACATACCTATATGTAATTACCTATGTATTACACAGATAAACTGCTTACAGGGCTGTTACCTTGACCAAGCACCACGATATTCTTCTTACAAGCTTGTGAGGTCGGTAGTTGCTGATATCCCCGTTTATAGGCACAGAAACATGCCTTGCTCAGGACACACACCTGCTAGTTATTAGGGTCAGGTTGGAACGCACACGTTTCTACCACCGAACTCACTTTGCCTTGCCATTGGTTCGTCTCCCGCACTCAGTAAGCTTATGAATTCAGTGTGATCTGCGCCACTCTTAATGAGTGAGGTCTCACAGTTGCAGAGGGGGACTTGGCGCCTTCCCCGGCCCGGCCCGGCTCCCCGCCCTTCCTCACCGCTCTCCTGGCAGAGTGGATTCTCTTAGTGGGTGCTTCCTGTGTACTGTCACTCCCTGAGTGACAGATCTTAATGCTCCTCACTGTCACCCACGATACCGTCATTACTTGTTCTGTGGCATTAAAATCCGTCACGAAAGGGCAAGGGAAGTTCAGTTCCCTCACAGAGCATCCCAAACTTCTCCGAGGCGGTTGTTTCCGTAGAATTCAGTTCTCTCTCTGCCTGGCAGTTTGGGGGGAGGATGCTGTGAAGTCACACAATAATCTCTGCTGTCTGCCTGCAACTTATAATGAAAACTGCTAAACAGAGAGCCCTTGAGGAAAGGGGCAACATCTTACTGGCTTCCGTGTGCCTGGCCCTGGGCCTGACACATAGTAGGTGACCATTAAATGCTTATCAAGTGCATCAGCGTGCCTTTGCCCTTCCTCTTTTCAAGCACTTTTGAATCCTCTACCTTCAAATCGATGAGCTGAGGGCCCTCAAGCTCGATAGAATTATAGTGAAACACACTTGGAATGGTGAAAGTAGAAATTGTATGTTCCTTTTCACAGGTGAGGAAACGGAGGCTCTGAAGCCAAGAGCAGCACCGCAGAGGCAAAGCCAGTCAAAAGCGATCAAACCCCTGCCCCCCACCCCTCCCTCCTGGACCCCTTCCTGTGTCCGGCGCTGGTTCGCATGTCCTCTCCCTGGCCGCACCATGGCAGTTGTCGCCAGCAGTGCGGGGTCAGCGAGGCCAAGCCCTGTTCGCCCACATCAGGGCAGGGACCGAAGTCAGGCGCTGTGGATCCCCTCCCTTCAGAGTGCTAAGGCAGCATCTTTGACCCCCGGGTCAAAGAGAGTCACTGGTGTCACATTCTTTGGCCATTCTTTGTTGTCCTGTTTGCCTCCCCATGGGGTGGCGGGAGGCTCCTGGAGAGACAGTGAGCGGCCATGAGGACAGTTTGGACCCGGGAGTCACAGCCCAGCTCGGGGCCTCGGCTGTGCCCTCTTGTCAGTAAGCACTGTCCGCCAGGCACCACCCTGCACTTGGGGCCTGTCGTGGTAACAAGACGAGCATGGTGCCTGCCTGCGGAGCCTTCAGGGTTACATGGAGATGATCAGCATTTGATGAATGAATAAAAAACATGGCTAATATTTTTATGTATGTTTACTATGTGCGAGATGTTGTACCAAATGCATTTTGTGCCTTATTTGAAGATGAGCAGGCAGGTGGCAGAGTTGGAGAGTCCAGCCACACCCCCATCTGCCTGACTCTAAAGCCCAAATGGATGGAAAGAGAATATGTAGAAAGTATTAAGTAAAATGCCTAGCACTTAGTAGGCCGCATGGCCGAATGGAACAAGCCTGGATTTGAGTCAGGGTGGGACTTGGGTCCAGCGTTTGCCCCCTCTGTGGTAATGAGCCACAGGGGTGAGGCCCCATCAAGGGCCAAGTGCACATCAAGGGGTGAGGCCATGCGAAGCAAGAACAAGCCCCATGGGACAAAGCCAGATAGGTTCTCTGCTTTGCCCTTAGCATGTGGCACAGAGAAGGTGCTAGAATTCAATTACACTGGCTTGACCCGAAGCACCCTGGGATGCTACAGTGTGGATGAACCTTGAAAACACTGTGCTAAGTAAAAAAAAAAAAAACAGTACAAATACTGTATCTTCCCGTTAGATGAGGTCCCTAGAATAGCAAAATACTTAGAGACAGAAAGTGGAATAGAGATACGCGGGGCTCGGGGGAGGGGAGTATGAGGAGCTGTTCTTTAACGGATACAGAATTCTGTTTGGCTTGATGGAAAATTCTAGAAGGAGATGGTGGTGACGGTTGCACAACATGGTGAACATACTTAATGCCACTGAATCATTATCTTCAAAAATGGTTTAAAATGGTAAATATTCTGTTATATATATTTGCCACAATAAAACATATAACATTTTTAAGTTTATAAAAACATCCTGGGAAAACAAATGCAGCTGCGGAAGCACAGAAAAATAGTCTGAGGGGACAGACCTGCAGGGTACAAATGAGAAAACCATTTCATGATGACGTGCTGTGGCTGATGAATTATTGATGCCGCTCTCCACTGTAATCACATCTTCCCACGTGCGGAGGCATGAGGATGTGTAGTTCCTGCCGCCAGGATGGCTGTTACTTCTGCTTAACACAGAAGAGTGCTTCAGGGCTTTCCTCACAGCTCCACAGTGGGTGAACCTAGACTCGAACTCAGGTACCAGACATAACCCTCCCAGCAGGCCGTGTGTCTCCTCCAGAAAGCGCCCTAGGTCCAACCAAGCAGACCCTGATTTGGTTGGACTAACAGCTGTTACTTGAAGATGAACTTTGATGAGACTCCAAGGCCCCCTGGGCCCAAAGGCTGTGTTTAGTTTGGAAGCAGTTACAATTAAGGTAACAGGAAAGTTCTAATCCAACCCATCTACACTCTGGGCCAGTCAGGTCTCCTGACAAGAATGCCACACAGGTAACAGTGCCCACGAAATGGGCTTCCTTGAACTGAAAAGGAAAGACTAGCTTTTATCAAACGGTCTGGCGCGGAGCCGCACCAGCCCCATCTCCAAGGAGCAGTGAGTGCGTCAGCCAGGCCCCGTCTTGGGCAGCTGCCGTTCCTTCTCACGCCCCTGGTACTCTAAGGAGACTGGACAGGGTGGCTGTCCATTGCCCTAAGACAGGGCTTCTCCGGACACAACCCTATGCCCTGTGAGGGGCAAAATTGCCCCTGGTTGAGATCTACTGCCTGAAGAAGACATCTTTGGGGAGAGATTAATTAATTCAGATACTCAGCCTTCCTGGGTGTGCGGGTCTCTTCCCCTGTCTCTGCCTGCCTCGTGTGCTGCCAATCTTATCATTCAGGAACACACAGACTGAATTAAAGAAGGAAGCAATCCTCTCCCAGACTTGCCCCATCTCTTTGTCTTAGCGCATGTGCTAGGCCCCCGGTGGACTCTGGAAGACCTTTGCAGCAGGGTACTCAGTGGCGTCAATGAACGGAGAAATGAAACCAATGTTACCAGTGTGGGGGTGAGTGCCCTGGCCCCAGGTAGGCCATTCAGGGGGTGCTTGTGGTACTGGTGCTTAGAGACTCTGTTAGTGGTGTCCTGAGGACTATGCCAGGGAAGGGGCTTGGCAGGGGTGTCTGGCGCCATGTACCACACTCTGGAATGCCAGGGCTATGGGTGGTGGACCCCAGGAGGTCCACAGAGGTGACGCTCCCTCCATCCTTGCAGGGGGGTGTGTGTGATCAGCTTCCCAGTGGGGAAGCTGCCCCACCTGTGTGAGAGACCACCCAGCGGAGCCATTAGCCGTGGGTCACAAAAAGGTCTCTCGCAGCAGAACCAAGGTGGTGCTTGGCCTGTCTTGAGCATTCAGGAAGCACTGGTCCTGGTGTTTCTTCTGGTTATTGCAAAGGAGGCGGCTATGCTCTGCCAGATGAGAGCAGACTGGCTCCCTGTTAGCCAGCATCGTACACAAAGGTCAGCAACTTCTGAACCAATTCGGTTTGAGAGTCAGCTTTTTGGTTTACTGGTCCTGTTCACTTTAGACTTTTACTTTTGAAATGAATTATACAGATAACATTTGTTGTAGAGAAAGTAACTATAAAGAAGTGTGACATCACAGAAAATAACTTACAAAAAATCCTACTTCCAAAGAAGGTGCAGCCAACAAGTGGACATTTTTATCTTAATTCTATCAAGGTCTTTTTCTACTGTGATTTTTATTTATTTTAAATTTTATACATAACATACTGTACTACTCACAGTCCCAGCCAAAAACGGGTGATACGTTTATACTGAGCACCTTGAAGAGAGTGTAGTCAAGTTAGAGACTGTAAGGGAGTGGCCAGGTGTAAGGAAACCACAGGAGAGGGAGGGCGCCAGGGGCTGGGGCTGGAGCCTAGTAACCATGGTGGACGCGGCCACCCACAGCCTGGGGCGGAGGGAAAGAGCTATCAGACCCAAGACAGAGAGGGAGCTGGAGAGCCACGTGGGGAGGACCCCGGCAGGAAGAGGGCGATAGAGCACCATGGGAAGGGATACATACCTTGTCCTCTCTCTCCTCCCTCTCTGGCCCTGAGAAACCAGGCGCACGGCTGCCCATTGGCACAGCCAACCTTCCCGAGCTCAGAGCAGGTGGGCACAGGTGGGGAGGGAGTCTGGGGGCAGACGGGAGACATCCAGCCAAGCAGGAACACATTCCTGGGGTCTCCCACTCAAACATTATGAAGAAGCTACCCCCCCTCTGGAAATGACCACTAGCTTATGGTTCGTACAGATCCTTGCAGACGCTTTTCTAGGTAGTTACCTGTATAATATATGCCCTCATAAAACGTGTGTTTTGTTCTGCCCCTGTGAGTGCATGTTTTATAAATGGTGCAATACAGTATATATTGTTAAACAACTTGCTCTTTCTCTCAACACTATATCTCGGGCCCTTTCTCTGTCAGCTCGTAGAGACCTAACGAATTAAACCTGCAAGGTGGTCCCTGGCGTGGTCCACAGGAAGGCTTTCCCCGCGCCCCAGTGCTCGCTCTGCCGTTCTGGGGAGGTGGCAGGGTTGCAGTTCCCCACCTTAAACTCAGGTGTGCCCATGCAGTTTTCTCTGGGCAGGGGCATAAATCGAAGTCACGTGCGTCACCTCCAGGAAAAAGCTTTAAGTGCAGCGAAAGTTTCCCCACCTCTTTTCCTGCGCTGCCCGACCAGGGGAGGTTCAGAGCAGCGCTGTCCGATAGAAACAGTGCAAGCTGCTCTGCTGGTTCACATGTTCGGGAAGCCACATTTTAAAAAATGAATAAAAACAACAGGTAAAATTAATTTTGGTGCTGTCTTTTATGTACCTAGTATATCTAAATTATTATCATTTCAATATGCAACCAAGATTAAAAATTGTTGAGTTTTACTTTTTTTACACTGAGCCTTTGAAGCCCAGTGTGTGTTGCACAGTTACAGCGCGTGCCAGTGCTGAGTGGCCGTGGCCACCAGGAGGGACAGCACCGTCAGCCTGTGTCTCAGGGTGACAGAGCTGAGTCCACAGCCAAAGTGTAACAGGCAGGCAGTGTGAGTGAGAATCAGCCCTTTTGTTTTCTTAAGGTGTCAAGACTTGGATGTTGTTTGCTCCTGTCGCATCACCGGGTCTGTTCAGACTGACACATGTATCATAATTCACTTAATCATTCCCACTGGAAGGACATGAAGTTGTTTCCAGTTTTCTCACTGTTATAAAAAGGCCTTGATAAACACCTGTAGGTGCGTTTCTTGTGCTCACATGCAAGTTTTTCTTTGGGGTAATTGCCCAAGAATAAAATCATATGTGAACTTTTTATTTTAACAAACATATACTGAAGGCTGTCCAGACTGACTTTACAAATTTTCACTTCTATGAACAGTATATGAAAGTACTTATTTCCTTTGTATCTTACCAATATCTGATATCATCAATTGTTTTTATTTCAAAGGTTTTCTTATTTCCATATCTACATCTTTGATATCATACTTTACATAATGTCTAGCCTGTTTTCTAACATCATAAGCATTTTAATATGATTAAAATTTTTAAATGGCTGCATAAAGACATTGTAGGAATATAGCGAGTTGATCTACTTCCTTAGTTTTTGGTCCTTTCGTTTATGTCTAACTTTTATTATACATAGTACCATGACAAACAGCTTTATACATTCAACTTTTTCTACATTTCAGTTTATTTTTCCTTTGGATAAATTCTGGAAGTGTAATTATTGGATCAAAAGGTCCATAAACTTTGTTTAAGGTTCTTAATATTTGCTAGCAGATTCTATTTTCCCAGAAGCATTCTACCAATTACACTTCTTTAGGGGAATTGCAGATTTTTATATGACATGTAGTGAACACTTGCCATATGCAGATGTTTCAGATGCATTATATTGCAGCTAGTGCCCACGGGGGTCCTGTGAGGTGAGCAAGAGGAGAGGACCTGTCCGAGGTCACGTGGTAGAGAAGAGGCAATGCTGACATTGGAACCCAGCTTCAGATAAAAATTTAGGCTTTTTGTTTTTGTTTCCTTTGTTTAATACTTCATCTCCTTTATACTGCCCATGGAAAAATAACCTTCTCGTTGATCCCTATTTCACCCACAGCTCTTGGCCCCAAATAATTTCTTTAGATTTCCAAGTAGAGAGAAATGATACTAACAATGGCTTCTTTCTTTAGGAAAAACCTCTTCAGGGCTTAGAAAGGGAATATCAAACTGTAACTTGAAACTACCAGGAGAGGGCACTGCTAGCCCATAATCTGCTTCAGAAACAAACAGAAAAGCTCTCTGGGGAAGGCTGACAATTTCTGAGATGGTTTCCCTAGGGGAGCAAGAGAGAGAGTCCTTCTTCTGAAGGAATCTTAAGCCTCTGTTTGGTGCACAGAGCTGTCTTCTAGTGAGACTCCTTGGGGTTCTCTGTTCGAGTACCTTATCCACACAAAACCACCTTGTCTCAGAATGAAAGGGGAGTCATGATAAGATGTGTTAAACTGTTTTTAAGTGAAAACCGTCACAGATATTTCTTAGTGTATTATACTTCTCACGATTGCGATGATGATGAAATGCACATGAGGAAATAGGGTCAAATGTAAAATTTCCTTTTAGAGCTCAATAGAGACAAGTATATCAGAAAAGATCAGAAACAGTCTCTGGACATTTTCACATTCGGTCCCTTGGACGCTGTTGATTTGAGTGTTAGCTAAAAGCCGAATATTTGTCTGTGCTCTCTGAGGACGCAGAGACATCCCGCCCCTGCTGTGATCTGAACTCCTTTCTGGCCTGGACCAAGGCCAGAGCGCCCGTTTCCTGATTGGTTTCCCTTCCCCCACTGCCACATCTCCATCCCTCATCCCTCGTCTGCCTACAGCAGCCTGGATGAACTATCTGAGAAAGAGTGGGATCCCATTACTCCTCATCTGAAAACCCTCCGGTGCGCAGATGGTTCCCCTCCATCTGTGAGATGAAAGCCTTTGCAGGTTGCAGACTAGCGTCCACGTCCCCTCCGCCCGCTCCCCCAGCCTGGCCTTACCCGCTCTTCCTGCCCACCGCCTGCTGCTCTCCCCTCACCGAGCTGCTGCCTTTTCAGCATCTCCAGAGCTTTGTGCCCGCTGCTCACCCTGCCTGGGAGGCTCCTCACCGGTTCATTCAGCCAAACTCCTGCTAATTCTTCAAACCCAGCTAGCAAGTTGCCTCTTCCTGATATCTTCTCCAGATCTGTAGGGATAGTCACTCCTCTGTTGGTAATCCCATGGCTTATTTTAGGTCTACGTCGTGCTATTCCTCGTTTTTTGGTCCATCAGTACCTCTGTGTAGAGGCCCTAAAGGAAAGGGAGTATACCTCATTGGTCATTTTATTTCTAAATGCAAGCTTACGCCAAGCATGTAATAGATCTCAATAAACTATTATTTACATTTGGATAGAGAGGCCTTCTGTGAATTTCAGTAATCTGGCAACATGCCATGTATACCATTCTGATTTTTTGGATGTTCTAAGCTATCATTCATAATTTTATCATTCACACTTAAGATAATGATGTTTGTTAATATTCCCTTTTTCTGGAGAATTTTATTTGGAAAGAGGGTATCTGAGGCTAGAATTTGGACCAAGGCCAGCCTAAGTTTCCTGAAAGAGATGGCATTTCAGTGAGGGAGGGGCGTTTCTAAATGGGCAAGAAGGGAAACCTGCGCAGAGCACATGGCAGAAGCGAGCGGAAAGACTCGGGTGGAGAGAGAAGCCAGGGTCCTCGCGAGCAGGTCTGCCTCACGGCCGGGAGGGCGAGACGAGAGCGAGCAGGGGCGAGTTAGGAGGGAGAGCGGGGCTTCACTTTGGGCATTGATTCGTCCTCCAACTTCTATTTCTGCTTCCAGTGGTAGGAATTTAAAGCAGTGAAAGACAATTGCCAAGTTTCTACCGACTTCCCATATTCGTTCAGTTGGTAATGAGTGCTGAATGATCATTACACCCTGAAATGCGGCAAGTCACTGAGGAGAGCATTATCCACTCAGAGATCTGTGGAGCTTGTTACTGCACGGTGTACACATTTTGATGAGTCTTGAAACTCTTTTTACTGGCCCTCTAACCACACAGAGGGTCATAACCGACTGTCTCCATACCTGGCTCCGGCACAGACGCAGACGTGGCCTTACGCCCCCGCTACCCCACCCAGGGATGACTGCGCGTTCCTGTTGATGAATGGGGCTCTTGGGTTGAGACGAACCATCTGTCTCCCAAATGGCATTTCTAGTCCTTCAATCACATCTCCAATAATTACTTCCCTTAAACACATTAGTGGGAAATGATGTAAAAAATAATTAAGCGTAACTATCCACTGCATTAGAAATTGATGATATCTGTGTTTTGTAAATTAGGGACACGTAGGAGAAAACGATTACTCTTACAACTTACTGCCGCAGGAAGGTCTCTTCACTGTTCCGTAGAATTTACCCCAGTAAGAGAGAGAGTTGAGACATCGGTCGTTCCAAGGGAAGAAGCAAAGAGTGTGGCCTACGCCCGTGGACACCATGAACTCACACTCTACCCCTGGGAGGAGAGTATGTGGGATAATTTTGCACAAGAGGGCTGCCGTGCCAAGTACAGAGTAGGGAAAGGGTAGGTTTATAGTGGCCCATATGGAAAATGATATGATAATTAGTAAATAATAATACAAGAATAAACTGTGTTTTGTGCACTCACAACTGTAAACCTACTTTTGCTCCGCCCTGTACTCGGAGCCTGACCGAGTGGTATACAGATACGGCTCAAGGACTGAAGAGGTGGGTGATTCTAGGTAAGCTGATTAGCCCCTCTGGAGCTCTGTGCTTTCGGGGACGTGTACTAAGAATTTAATTAGATGACACACAAGGAGTGCCTGCCACAGGGCCTGGCATGTAGACCCCCCCGCCCCCGGTTACATCTGCTCATTCTCTCCACCCCTTCACAGAGTCTTTACCCTCCGCGCTGATGATCTAGTTGACACCCTGACCTCCTCATCTGTAGCGGGGCGCACTGTGTGCCCCACTTTCAGACGCAATGCAGCGACTTTCCTTCGCCCTGTGACTTGCTCCGAGTGCCCTCTTCTATTATGCTTTCTAATTGAACACTGAATATTGCAGTTCCTCTTGGCAAGGGTTCTAAGTGGCTTCCTGCTTACTTGCAAATCCGCCTCTAATTGAACGTGTTTTCTTTGCTCTCACAATGCCAGTGGTAGCCCCATGGAGACCTTAAGCAAGGCTGGCTAAGCCCGGGGAGCGGTCAGCAGGCAGCTGCTGCGTATGGAAATAGCTCCCACGCCAACCTGGCATCTGTGTGGGCAGCTCAACTTCACTCACCCCCGGGGCTGAGCCGTGCAAGAGCCCAGCTTGCTGGTGGAAGAGGAAGGAATGGGCTGGACTGGCTTCTTTGTTCTGCCTAATGTGCAGGCCCCTGGGGTCAAGCAGACGAGGAAGGTGGGACTGGAGTCGTATCTGGCCCCAAAATAGTCCTCCAGCCCTGTCCTTCTGTCATCTTCTCACTGACTGGCGCAGACCATTCCAATATCAGCAATCTTCTGCCCACCCTGCACTCCTTTCTGGAACATTCTTACATTCCCTTCATGTTTCTCTAGATGGTAACTGTGCTTTAGCCTTGTGTTGCGACCCCACTTCCCCCAACAAGCCTTCTCCCACCACCCCGGCCTGTATTCTCTGCCCCCGCAACGCCTAAGCGCTCAGACTCTGCAGTCAGACAGAATGGACCTGAACCTCAGCTCGTCGTCTCATCGGCTGTGTGACCTTGGGAAAGTGACTGATCTTTCCTGAGAGAGAGTTTCCTCATTTGTAAAATAGGGTTACTAATAATACATGCCTCACGGGAGTGCTATGAACATTAAATAAGATAATCCATAAAAAAAATCAGAAAAGTGCCTTGCACATAGTTTGATAAATAAATTTTTTACGTTTTTATTGAATTTATTGGGGTTACATTGGTTAGTAAAATTATACAGGTTTCAAGTGTACAGTTCTGTAATACCTCACTGTGTACTGTGTTGTTTGCTCACCACCCAAAGTCAAGACCCCTCCTGTCACCATGTATCACCCCCACACCTCTTTCTACCTCCCCCGCCCCGCCTTCCCTCTGGTAATCACCATACTCTTGTCTGTGTTTTTGAGTTGTTTTGGATTTTTTTGTTTTGTTTTTGCTCAGTCCCTTCCCCCTCCCCCTGACAGCTGTCAATCTGTTCTCTATCCGTGAGTCTATTTCTGTTTTGTTTGTTAATTTATTTTGTTCATCAGATTTCACATAATAAATATTTTTAAGTTACTTGCATTTTTTTCACTGTAAGTTCCCGCAGGACGTGAGTGGTCGTCCATCCGTCCGTCTGACCCGCACTTGGGACCCAGAGATGAGCCAGCCCCGATCTGTGCCCCGCAGACTCTGGCAGTTGCACCAGAAATGCAAACACGTGCGTTATGATGTGACATATCTGAAAGGCTTAAGCCTTGCCAGCCTGGGCCCTGTCAGTCCTTCCTGATGATGCGACAGCGTAAGCAGAGCGCTCTCATTTGGCTGCAGCATTCTCTCTCCTCCTTGCTCCTGGCTGCTCACCGAAGCCTCTCGGTCCCAGAGGAAAAGCTCGAAGCTTTGGCTGCAGAGAGGCCTGGAGGGGCCTGTACTGCGTCCTGACTTCAGAGCCACAATAACGTCCTCTTTTGCTATACGGGAAACACAACAACTTTTTAGCACAGGCTTCTGCAGCTTCTAGGACTTTTGCCAGAATGCTAATCCATCCAAACCAATTATTTTAAGCTGAGGGTCAGTGGACCAACTCTGGACTTGATACCAGAGTCAGACAGCAAAGGATGCAGGTCACCTGATGCCCTGTCAGCACCACGTACCCACCCGGTCCATCTAAACCATCCCAGACAGGAAATAAGATTGGTCCTGACTTCTGGGAGATTTTCAGGGCACTCAGTTCTCCAGATGCCCCTTCCAGTATGAGGTTAATCATAAAACACCCGAATCACCAGACAAAGCTGTGGGAGCACACGGGTGTTGAAATAGTGTTCGGGTAGCTTGGGGGGTTACCGGATCCTGTGAGCATGGTCTTCTGTCAGAGCTGGGATGCCCATATGAGCCAGCCGTCCTCTCTCAGATGCCTGCAGACCTAGCTCATCGGACAGCACGTGGTCTCCAGGGACCAGGGGCGGGCGTGGGCGGCTCTGCACAGTCCCCCTGGCCAAAAATCAAAGGCTGTAGCCTGACTTCCCTCGGTGCTTTTGCACATAGTGTTCTTTCCAGTTAGCACCCTTTGTCTGCCCGGAAGGTCCCTGCTGTTCTGGAAAAACATTGCTTATGTGTCCTCTCTTCTGTGAACTTTTCCCTAATAAACCATCCGTCACTTGATGCTTTTAGTTCTGTTCAATAGACATTTATGCAGTTCTCTTTCTAGTTAGATGTGCATGCCACTACATTTTATGACTTGTACATTTCTCTGTTAGACTTGAACTACTCAAAGACAGGGACATGTCTTCTTTCCTCTTCCAGTGCTCAGCACAGAGTCGGAATTATAAGGTATGAATAGGTAGGACCGGATGAATAAATAAGAAATCCTAGTTCCAAAGCCACTAGTGGGGAAGGCTTAGAGTGGCCATCAGCAAAGAGTTAGGAGGAGTGCAAGTGCCTGTGACGGCCTCCCAGGTGGGAGGAGATGGAAGGGCAGCTCCTGGGCTGAGGTGAAAGTTAACAGCTCGCCCCACTGGGTGTTTCCCCCCAGAGCTTAGCAACTCTTTTACCTCCTGGCGACCTGGCTTTACTTTTGTTCCTAGTTATTTTACTGCATGTTACGATTATCTAAGCTCTTAAGGTAACTTACATCTATTGTGTCTGTCGGTAAAATATATGTAATGGCACACCATACAGATACAGTAGATGTGAATAACCGTAAGGGCTTAGGTATTCATAAAATGTAACCAAAAAAGGAAAGTACTGTTCTGAATAGATATTACCTTCGTTTTTAGTGTAATTTAATTATAACTTCATACAATTTGATTTTTAACATGGCTGTGTTTCACAACCAGCTTGGAAAATTCCTCAAAATAAAATAATTAGCACCTGTGGGCTGGTTCCACACAATCGTCGGGATGATTAACCCTGGTCGACGCCCTGCCCTCCCGCCGGGACTCGCACGCAGGTGGGAATGCTTGTCAGGAGACTCCATCCACCCAGGGCCAAAGGCTGGAGCCTTGGGCTTGTTCGGATACACCGAGTCGGAAGTCAGAAGAACTGCCCTGCTGCCCTCATGACTGGCCACTCCGGAGGCCACAGAGCAGGTCTGCCCTTTCTCCCATTCGTTACAGTTTGGGTTTCTGGGGGTCAGAGCGGCTGTGAAAGGTGGATTTGTGTTTACTGGAGGACATTATTGGGAACAGCTCCTGCAAGGCAATGATGGCAGCAGGACTGCGCAGAGGGAGAGGGTCGGCTGCGACTTAGGTGCCGTGAGGGCCCCAACCGATCCCATGGGAGCACCAGCACTGGGGGGCGCTCACTCAGTATTGTCCCGCTGGCGGTGGAGGGTCCAGGCTGAGGGGCAGGCTGTCCCTGGAGAGGAGGTGTCTTGTGGGCCAGGCAGTGCCTGAGCGGGGACCCCCTGTGAGCCTTCAAGCAGGCAACACCCAGGGCAGCTGCGATGGGACAGAAGTGCCTGCAGGGGGCACTGGTCTGCACACTGCAGCATCCCTTCCACCAGCTGGGAATTGGTTAGAAGTAGACATTCTTTAGGCCCCACCACAGATCTGCTGACTCAAACTCAGGGATGGGCCTTAGCAGCCTGGTTTAACGAGCTCCCCAGGCGGTTCCGATGTGGGCTGAGTGGAGAGCCACTGCCTCACGCCTGCAGTTCTCCAACTCGGGCCTCAGAAACCCTCACCACCTTAAAACCTACCCAGACCCCAGAGAGCTTTTGTTTACATGGGTAATATCCACCTGTACTGCCGCATTAGAAATTAAAACTAAGAGATTTAAAAATAGTGTATCAGTTTATTTTAAATAACAATAATGAACCCATAATTTTTATGCAAAACAACTAAATTTTCAAATTTAGGAAAAAAGTTAGTAAGAAAAGTGGCATTGTTTCACATTTTTGCAAACCTCTTTAATATCTGGCTTAATAGAAGACAACCGTGTTCTCATATCTTTACATTCAGTCTGACTTGACATCACATGTCCTGTAGCTTCTCAAAAACTCCTCTGTACCCTTGTAAGAGAATGAGAAAGACAAAGACAAGTAGCATCTTAGCACCTTATGGAAATAGTTCCAGCTCGTGGCTGTTGACAGGGCCCCTGGGCCCCTCACTTTGAGAGCCGTGGCCCCTCCCTCCTCTCCTGGGGCAGGAGGTCCAGGCTTCTGAGGTCAGAAACCGCTCATGCTTTATGTGTGCGGGAGTTTTGTATTGTCTTGGACCCTGTGACGGTCACATTGAGGAGACTCTGGATTATGTTATATTCCAAAAACATTGCTTTTTTTCTTTCTTTTTTTTTGTCTAGTAGACAGTACACGTGGTTGGGCTCCGACTGCAAGCTGTCTCCTGGGCAGCAGCTTAACGCACTCCTGAAGTCTCTTCTGTGCGCGTGTGGCTCAGAGCCCAGCCAGACTCTTGGGCGGAGCTTATACCAGAATGTGGGGCTCCCTTCTTTCTGGGTTCCTTCCCCCCTCACTTCCCAGCAGCTGTGGTTGTCCCAGACTCAGACCCTGGTTTTTCAGACCAGCAATGGTGAGGTTCCTGTTGCGCAGAATACAGATTCCAGCCCACAGCCCCACAGAGCCCTGGCCCTCCCACGATGGCATTTCTTTATTGAGTGTCACCGACCCTCCGGAATCTGCCTGACTTTGTTCGCTCTCTCGTCTCCAGTGCTTTGGAGTCTTTGCTTTTTAGTGTTTTGTTCGGTCTAGTTCAGCAGCTCCAACCCTTTTGGCACCAGGGACAGGCTTCATGGAAGACAATCTTTCCAGGGACCAGGGTCGGGGTGGGTTGGGGGATGGTTCTGGATGATTCAAGTACATCCCATTCAAGCTCATCGCCTGCTGTGCAGCCAGGTTCCTGACAGGCCTGGACCTGTATGGGGACCCTGGTCTAGTTGTTACTGGCAGAAGGTCAGGTCATTAGGGCCTTCCCGGTCATAGGGGAGAGGCGGGGCTGTGAGGCCTTGGTGGGGACACTCTCAAGCCTCCTCCCGCCTCCTCACTCCCCTCCAGGGTCCTACCAAAGAGGAAGAATACTAATGTAGCTTCTAGGATCCTGTGAGTAGAATTGCTGTGAATTAAACTGTTTGTGCATGGGTGCAATTCTCTCTCTTTTTTACACTTACATGCTATATTTTTATTTTTCATAACCATTTTAATTGAACTTATTAGGTTGGCATTGGTTAATAAGATGATACAAGTTTCAAGTATACAATATTATAATACATCATCCGTATATTGCATTCTGTGCTCATCACCCAAAGTTTAGTGTCTTTCTGTCACCATATATGTTATTTTTTAATTATTCATTCCACAATTTTTTTATTTCTCAATTACAGTTTACATTCAATATTATTCTGTATTAGTTTCAGGTGTTCGGCATTATGGTTAGACAGTCATGTGCTTTACAGGGTGGTCCCCCCGATGTTTCAGGTAACCGCCTGACCCAATAGTCACTAAGATATTGACTGTATTCCCTATGCTGTCATTTACATTCCTGTGACTGTTCGGTAATGACTAATTAGGACCTATTGATCCCTTTACCTTTTTCATCTAGTGCCCCATCTCCTACCTTCTGTCAGCTGTCAGTCTGTTCTCTGTATCTATGAGTCTGTTTTTATTTTGTTGTTTATTTTATTCTTTAGAGTTCATATAAGTGAGATCATACAGTGTTTGTCTTTCTCTGTGTGATTTATTTCATTTAATATAATAACCTTTAGGTCCATCCATGCTGTTGCAAAAAGGTAAGATTTCGTTCTTTATTTGGCATAGTATTCCCTTGTGTAAATGGACCACAGCTCTTTTATCCACTCTGTACTGATGGGCACCTGGGTTGCTTCAATATCTTGGCTATTGTAAATAACGCTGCAATGAACATGGCAGTGCAGATATTCTTTTGAATTAGTGTATTGGGTTTCTTAGGATATATTCCCAGAAATGGAATCACTGAGTCATAAGCCAATTCCATTTTTAATTTTTTGGGGGAACCTCCACACTGTTTTCTGTAGTGGTTGCACCAATCTGCATTCCCACCAACAGTGCACTAGGATTCCCTTTCTCCACATCCTCGCCAAACTTGTTGGTTGACTTATTGATGGTAGCCATTCTGACAGGTGTGAGGTGATCTCTCATTGTGATTTTAATTTGCATTTCTCTGATGATTAGTGACGTTGAGCATCTTTTCATATGTCCGTTGATCATCTGTATGTCCTCTTTGGACAAGGGTCTCTCCAGGTCTTCTGCCCACTTTTTAATTGGACTGGTGTTGAGTTGTATGGGTTCTTTATAAATTTTGGATGTTAACCCCTTATTGGATGTATCATTGGTGAATACCTTTTCCCATTCAGTAGGTGTCTTTCATTTTGTCGATGGTTTTCTTTGCTGTGCAAAAACTTTTTAGTTTGATATAGTCCCAGTTGTTTATTTTTTCTTTTGTTTCCCTTGCCAGAGGAGATAAGTCAGAAAATATATTACTAAGAGAAATGTCAGACATTTTTCTGCCTATGTTTTCTTCTAGGAGTCTTATGGTTTCAGGTCTTACGTTTGAGTCTTTAATCCATTTTGAGTTTATTCTTATATATGCTGTAAGAAGGTGGCCTAGTTTCATTTTTTTGCATGTATCTGTCCAGTTCTCCCAACATCATTTATTGAAGAGACTGTCTTTACCCCATTGTATGTTCTTGCTTCCTTTCTCATAGATTAATTGACCATAAAAGCATGGGTTTATTTCTGGACTCTGTTCAGTTCTGTTGATCTGCGTGTGCTTTTATGCCAGTACCAGGCTGTTTTGATTACTGTAGCCTTGCAGTGTGGTTTGATATCAGGTGATTTGATGCCTCCCACTTCGTTCTTTAGCTGACTCAGCCAGCCTCAGTTTCTCCCCGGATGCCCCTCTTTCTCCCCCTGGCTGGCCCCTTCCAGGCTAGCTCAGTGCTAGGTGCTGGGACCCAAACCCTTTCTTCCATTATCAGTTCTCTCCGGTTACATTCCTCTTGTGGCTGATGGGTTTATATTATATCACATCAACCTTTGGCCTGCAAGTTCCTTAGCCCTAACCAGCTTAGGAAAAAGGTGTTTACAGCTTACTAGAGCTCCCTGTTCGGGGTTTGAGGCAAAAACCACAGCTAACAATACCTTGTTTTGTTATATTTGCTGTATTTTTTTTACCTTTCCCTCTGCAACTTCAGAGGGAGGACTGTTGAGTGGGAGGACATGATTAAGGAGTTCCCAGGTCCTTAGCAAACGTAGTATCTAGCAGTATGGCAAAGTCACCGTCAATGCCAACTGGAGACACCATTGGAACTAGGCGGGCACGTGCCTTCTCCCAGGCCAGACCCCAGGACCACAGGATGGAAGCGACTGAGGAAGAATCTCGAGTCTCTTCCCAAGCAGTCTGGAGAGACCTAGGTCTGGGGAGAAAGCACCCAGGACTCGAGGCCACCCAAGCCACACGTCTCCGGGCACCTCCCAGGTTGTGGGCATAACTCTATTATAAGGCTTGACATATGTCTTTCCTGCTTGACTAGGAGGTCCCAGGCCTCCAGAAGCTCATCTCTGTTTCCCTTTACCCACGTCAGGCACTTGGTAGACATTGTTCTATTTCTGCTTTCTGATTAACATGTCCAGGAGTCAGACAGATTAGCTCTCCTTCCCATCCTTGCTGCCTTATCCGAAAGGGGTCCACATGATCCCTGTTCTACTCTAAATGACCTCCCCCTCCCACAGCATCCCACGACTCCTCTACCTGCCAGGGACCTCACTGCTACCCCCTCCCCACTCCCGGGGACGATCATATGCCCACCTCACCGACACCCTCACCCTCTCCTCTGGTGAAAGCTTGCTGTGTTCTCTGTACCACAGGACAATGGCACACACAGGCTGGGTCATTGAAGGAGAATTTAGTAACGGGTGTTTTACAAAGATGTGGTCATGGTCAAAGAGAGACCAAGGGATGGTGTAGTCCTCCAGGACTGGGAATGGGAGAGAGTGTTACAGGGACCTGGAGAGGGTGCTCTAAGGAGAGGGCCACCCAATAGAAACTGTAGTGTGTGGTCCAGAGACAGGGCCAACTTGTGGGCCACCCAACAGAGAGCAAGAGGTAAGGAAAGACACCCAGCATCCCTCTCCTCCTGTCTCCTGATCTCCTGCACTGAGCTCCTGCTGCGGGCTTACCTTAGCTGGAACTGGAAGGTAAGGGAGCCCCCTGAAGCAATACACAGAGGTCCAGCTCCTGGGCACAGGACAGGGCAGAGTGGGGAAAGGGGATGGTGGAGAGTCTGGAGGAGCAAAGAACAGATGACCAAAGGCACTCTCCATCTCCCCCTCCCGCATTTCTCACTCCCTCAGGGAACAAGAATGGAGTGACCACTTTACTCCAGGAAAAGTAGTGTAGTAAAATGGACAGACATTTTTGGTTTACTCTTACTTACCTTCTGTATGACCTCGAGCAAACCACTTCATCCGTATGCATCTCAGTTCTCGCTTCTGCAGAATGATAATGCATCTATTTTACGGGGTTGCTGCGTTGGGCATGAAGCCCACCGACTGCAGTGTATCACATGAGAAGCCCCCCAAAATGGCAAATACCCCTGCTTTCCTGTGGGCCCTTCATCATGTCAATATTACCTCTTTCTTTTGTAATTTTATTCTCTCCAAATTTCTTCCTTTCTGTTGGCGAACACGTCTGGACATTTCTTTTCCTAATTTAACTTCAAGTTCCCAAAACCAAGTGCAGTGATGGGCATTTTCATAGCGCGGGGCCCTGCTGGAGGGCCAGGAGGCTGCTGCGGCGGGTAGCCTTGGGCCGGCAGCGGGCCCCGCATTTGTGGTCAGCCCTGAGCCTTGGCCAGCAGATTCTCCCATCCGGCTGGCTCCGACGGCAGGAACCTAGGCGAAGGGGGCATTTATGAGCAAAAGCTGCAGCAGAGTCGGGTGGCCAGCCTCACTGGGTCTGCTTGTGTTGAGTTTTCCACCAGGGAGGGGAAGAAACGAGTCTGGGAGGGGCCACCTGTCTTCAGGCATGACTGGCTGTGAAGTGCACATGTTTATGGTTTATTGGCCTTTTCGTGTTGTATTGTGTCCTGAGCGTAAACACTCCTCAGGCCAGAGGAGCCAAGAGGGGCCCCTTGTTGGCAATACAGAAAGGAAGCCGCAGCCCTTAGTAGACACCTGAGTACCCCTGGGGCTGACAGCAGGGGCGAGACGCCCTCTGTGTTAGTTCTCCAGGGCGGCCATAGCGCAGCTCTGCAGAACCCGGGCTCCAACAACAGAACGGGCTCAGCTCACAGCCCTGGAGACCGGAAGGCCAGGCCAGTGTGTCAGCAGGGTTCGTTCCCTTCAGAGGGCTGTGAGGGAAGGTTCTGTTCCAAGCCCCTTGCCCAGGCTTGTAGACAGCCATTTCTCTCTTCCCGTCACCTTCACTCTGTGCGTGTCTGTGTCCAAATTTCCCCCATGAATGAGGACACCAGTCTTATTGGACTACAGTCCACCCTAGCAACCTCATTTAGCTTGATTACTTCTGGAAAGACCTTGTCTTGAAATAAGTTTTGCACCCTCTGGCACTAGGGGTTAGGCCTTCAGCCTGGAGTAACCTCAAATCATTCTGGAGTCAGCGAAGGCTCATGTAAACAAACATACCTACAAGATTCGCAATTGGTCACATCTGCATGGTTAATTTTCTAAAAACCATTTTCCTCCCAAGGGCAAGCTCCTTTCCTGTTCTCCCTTGTAATTTTGGGGCTAGTGCCTGTAGCTGCCACGTAGACTGAAGAGTTCACAGGCAGTGCGGGGATGCTGACCACACCGGCCCCTTCCCTTGGCACAGACGAGAGCAGGTCCCCGGGTAACCCCAAATGAACTAACTGGCAGAGAATTTAGAGTTTCATCCTGAACCTGACTGTTTACCTGAATCTGTCTCTGTCACATCCTTGGGTAATGGTATCTGAGAGTCATTATTTGTCTTGTCAACACAGACCAGGAAAAGAACATCGAACTGGAGCTCTCTTAGCTGCATCTGTCTTCTCTACACCTCGTCCTGTATGCCCGCCCAGTATCCCAGCGCAGGCCTGGCACCTACCCCCAGGGCAGCAGGGAACAAGCAGCCTTTTCTCCCCAGGGCTGGAAGGGGTCAGATTGGTGCCTCCGGCCCCAGGCGGCTAAGTCCACAGATGCTCTGCTGCAGAAAGCAGGGTTTGCCCAGGCCTTAGAGGCAGGAGGGCCTCGGAAGCGGGAGAGAGAGACAGTGGGCATTCAGCTTCCACACGCACTGTCCGCAGAGAGCCATGTGCTGGGAGCCAGGCAGGGAGCTGGGCAGGGTGCATGTGAGACGGGGCTCTGCCCTCGAGGGGTGGAGAGCTGCTCTGGAAAACCCACGTGGAAGGCGAGGAGATTCAAACTGAGCAGGCGTTGACCTGGGCTTGAGGCCCTACCTGGAGTGGACTGTGTCTCACCTCAGGTTCTTCTCATGACTGAATGATCCAGACCTTGGGATGTATCGATGCCAGTCTCCTGCGTGATTTTTAGCTTAGTCCGTTAGGGTTGGACCAGGGGTGGAGTTCCTCCCGAATGGATTGAAACACATTACTCATCGTCCAAGGCCAGGAGTGACTCAGAAGGCAGGTTTTCTTGGGGTGAGGCAAACCTTCTTACCTCTCAGGGTCCGTTGGACCCTGCCTCCAAGGCATGGAGGGGTCCTGCATCAGGGGAGGGTAGAAGGGAAGGGGGTTTACCCCGCCGAAAGGAAGCTGCTCAGTTATGATAAAGGGGAAGTGGCATGAGAAGCCCCAAGGAGGGGCTGCCTGTCTAGCAGCCGAATGCTGTTCCTCTGCACTCAGCTTCTTTCTCATCATTCTGAGACTTCGGTCAAGTTTCTGAGTTGTAGTTGGGCCTGTGCTGTACTGCAGGCAGGGAAAGGAAGGGCCGGCCCCTCCTCATGGGGAGTAGACAAGAGCGGACAGGAGTGGGCGGAGAGCCCCTCATGCTGAGTGCTGGGAGCAGCCGGGGAAGAGGCACGGAAGGCCCCGTGTGTTCAGACACGAGCCCCTGAGAGGGGGCCCCTGACTCGCAGGCCTCAGCCAGGGAGCGTGTGGAAGGGGCCATTTCCTACCAGAAAAGCTGGTAACACACATGTCACTGTGATTCACGTTACCCACATAAGCAGTCAGTGGGATAAATCTCATGTGACAGGTCACTCAGCACAGATGCGAGGAGGACACAAGGACCATGTGGCCAGTGATTAAGAGGATGGTCGTGTGGGTGGTTAGAGCGGCTCAGAGCTCAGGTTCCGGAATCAGACAGCTTGGTTTGAGGGGCACTGGTACCACTTGCTGGCTGTATGATCATGGGTAAGTTTAATTTTTCCACGTCTTGGTTTCCTCATATAGCATGGATGATAATAGTACCTTGTAGGGTCCTTGTAGGATCAGTGAGATAAATAATATGTGTAAAGTACTTAGCATCGCTCGATCACTCTCACATTCATTCGTTCATTCACAATTCAAAAGTGTGTGTATATTGATCACTCACAATATGCCAGGTCCTGTTCTAAGTGCCAGGATACATCAGTGAATAAAAGCAGACAAAAATCTTGTTTCCTCTGGACCACACAGTTTATATCTGTGTGGTGTTTAGAATAAGATCTCCGAAGAGGTAACAAGGCCTATTATTGCTCAGGTGATATTTGGGAAAGAAACAAATGGGTGGTTGTGGGAATGAGAAAATAGGAAGGAGGTGTGGGGTGAAGGCATCTGAGTGGAGCCACTACCACAGGCAAACCTGGGAGCCACGGGGCACATGGCACCTGGTTCAGATTGGCATGGCTGTTAGGCAGTCTCTACATGCTTCCCTGTGGCCAGAAATCAAGGTGGCCCCTGAGCCAGAGGGCATGTCAGACGCCTCCCATCTGACCGGCAGAGGGATGCTCTGACTCACCTGAGTATAGGGCCCCTACCACACGACCTGGAGTGAATCGCAACACAGAAGGACCTTGCCTCGCTTTTCAAATTCTGGTAATACAGTGACAGCCTTCTATTTCACAGGGTCGAATGGGAAGAACAATTAGAGAATGAGAAAATTATGCAGGACTTCAGCCTGAGAGAGCACAGAAATTAGCAATTCATTATTGGAATGGAAAACGTGTCAAGGGGATTTTTGAGAGCAGCAATACACTGGCTGAGATAGCCAGCCTGTAGAAGATTCTGGCAACACAGTAATAAGCCATTTCCCAATTTCACTGCACGAAAGGCTCCCACTGCCTTAGAAAATTGTGCTGTATCCTGCCCCCTGATCTCAGGCCCCCGCCGTCCTGCGGCAGCCAGTGTGGATGTGGTGTGTGCGGGGCTCACCCTCAGAGAACCCCCATTTGTTTCTGACTTAATAGGTTCTCTGGGCCTGCACCAGTCACCACCTGCAGCCTGTGAGCAAGCTGTTTGCAGCGTTTACGTGCAGAAACCTTTCACGGGACCCTAACTGCTACCTGGACCCCAAACACAGCCCTGGCAGGCATAGCGTGTCAGCATCAGCACCCTCACATTCCAGGGGCCCAGCTCGTCTCCTGACCTGTCTGGGAATGACAGTTATGGAGGAATAGCTAACAGTAAGTAGGGAGTACTCCCCGCCAGCCTGACTTGAGTCCTTGCTATGAATGAGGTGCTATTCTCAGCATTCTACATGTATAAGTTACCTAATCATCACTAAACCTTGTAGGATAGGCACAGTTATTAATTCCATTCTGCAGACAAGGAAACTGAGACCTTGTGAATTTATAGAGCCTTCCCCAGGTCTCTCCGCTGGTAAAGGGTAGAGTCAGGAACCCAGGCGATTTGTCCCAGGGTCCTTGTTCCTAGCTACTACCTTGTACTTTATCTAGTTTCTCCCCATGGCGGATGTGATAGGTGCTGTCTGGTCCACACATTGCTTTAGTCTAAGGTCTCTGCAGAATTGGCCTTTCACCCAATTTTAGGAGGCTTCAGTCTGAAGCCATGTCTTCATCTCTGAGGTCTGATTCCTTACCCTGGCCTGAGTGATTTTACGGGGTCTGGAGCTGATTCTGACTCATTGTTGGGCTGTTTAAACTGAAATGACCTTTCTCTGGAATCTTTGCGTCAACCCCCTTGTGAGTCAGCCCAACCTCGTGAGGAGTCTGGGTGCACACGTCGCCCATGAGACCAGGACCCTTCTCGCCCTGGCTGGGGTGACTTTACCTTCTTTGTTTTACATGTGGGTCCAAAGTTAGGCCTTGGACGGTCAAAGTTTTTTGATGAGGCAGCACTGCTTTATGTAGAGAAATTGTACAGCTCTGTTTTTTAGTCATATTATTTGCCACACTCTTCTGAAATTAAAACATTCAAAAATTTATGTTGCACACATGCACAAGTTCTGCTACAGCATTGGGTTGATACAGGCAGCAGTAAAGGAGAGGGAAATGCAGGTATAGATAGAGATACAGAGATACAGAGATACAGAGATATAGACACAAGGTCTGTCCAACAGGCAGCAGTAAAGGAGAGGGAAATGCAGGTATAGATAGAGATACAGAGATACAGAGATACAGAGATATAGACACAAGGTCTGTCCAGAACGTATCCAGTCATGTGATATGAAAAACAGAGACATTTACTGAAGAAGATACAAGATACGAGAAGCACTGTACATAGGACAATGATGTCTCAGTCCCCTTCAAAGTAGGCACCTTGGGACCTCACACAGTTCTCCTAATTGCCATCAGCTGCCCTGTTGTATTTTCCCAAATTTCATCAATGGTCTGAAATCTCTTCCCTTTCAAAGATGATTTTAGTTCTGGGAAAAGCCACAAGTTGCAGGGCGCCAAATCTGGGCATTAGCGGGGCTGAGTCACCTGGGTGATTTGATGTTTCACCAAAAATCTCTGCAGGAGACATGATGCATGAGCAGGTGTGTTGTTGTGATAAAATTGCCAATCACCAGTTGCCCATAGCTGTGGCCTTCTGAATCATCAGAATAGTTTCCACAGAGGAACATTCAAGAAGCTTAACGCAAAATTTGATGCAGATTCGTTGCTCTACTTGTTCAGTCATTTTGAATACAATGGCCACACAGTGCACATGCTCACACAGTGGTGTCTGCCATCCTCACTGACTAGCACAGTGAAGGCGGCATTGTTCACGCATGCGCGTTCAGTCCACTCTCCTCACCTGAAGTTTTATCCGTAACCTTGCGCGGTTTTATTTCTATAACGTAAAACATTCTTGTTATATTAACAGCGGCTGGGCATTTTCCAGCAAGACCTCGTAGATACAGATCTATAGATAGATGAGATATAGATATAGATGGAGCTATAGTTATATCCCCAAACCGAAGGGTGTATAAGATCTGAGAAGAGAGGACAGAAATGATCTGAGCACGGGAGAAGGGGCCAGAGAACAGATGACGGGAAAAGGCAAGTTCTCACAAATCCCTACATACGCCGTCCACGTGAATGAACGAGTGAGTGATGAGTGACCAAAGAAACCAGGCCAAGAGCAAGTTAGCAAGTGAGGAAGGGAGCGCAAGAATTTCAGTGTGAATTAAGCGTCAACAAGGCAACACTCCACCGTGGCCCCGGGAATCAGTGGCCACCCTCACAAGACACTGGGCACAGTTTCAAGTGCAATGTCTCCAGCAGCCCCTGTTGCCTTGATGAGCCCCAGAGACCTGCCTGGAGGGTGGCCTGGCCCCTTAGCTTCGGTCTAATGTGTACATCCTTGCTGTCTCCTTCCCAGGGGTCAGGGCTGATGTCTAGCAGACAAAGAGACATTCCCTTCCCCTGCTCCAGACAGCCGCGGGGCGCCAAGCCCGGGGCAGGAGGCAGTCCCCCAAGGGGCAGACCCAGCGCATCTCCCTGCAGGAACCAGAGCTGCCACTCTTTCTCAGGGATAGAGCCAAGGCTAAGATGCGCAGTGCCCCTGGATGGCAAGGCCCAGGGTTGCTAACACCCCCGACTTCATCTAAAAGTTCAGTGATTTCCAAATCGGAGTCGCAACAGGATATTTTACAGAAGCCGTCCAACTGATTATAAAGTTTCTATGGAAGAGAAACAGTTTTTTAAAAAAAGGAGGAGGAGGGAGAGGGAGAGGAGGAAGAAAAACGGAAAGAGAACAGGGAGCGCTGTAGTTGACCTAACATGTATCGAAATACACAATAAAGAGAATAATTAAGACAGGAGAAATTAATGAATAGACCATTGGAATAAAAGAGAGGATACAGAAATGGTTCCATGTCTATGCAAGGACTTACCTCATGGGAAAGATGGAATTTCACATGGGTAGAAACAGAATGGACTGTTTTTCCTCAAATCGAGAGTTAGTTGTCCCAACATCATTGATTTAATAAAGGTAGACACACACCGAATAAAACTGAGATCTGCTGAAGAACTCTATTCAGGACAATGGCAGGCGAAATGAGTGATAACATTTTGATAACTTCAGAGTAACTTAGGCCCTGTGTGTAGGATAAAAAGTGTCAGAAGTTTTTAAAAAACTGTTACTAGATGTGTGAAACAAATTTAAACTGTGTATAAATAAAAGGCATTAAAAGGGAAGTTAAAATGAACAATATTCTTTTAACTTGCTGAATGTTTGAAAATCCTCATCATAAAATATTGGGAAAAAACAACAAACTCAGAGAAAATGTTATGACACAAATTATAGACAGGATTAATATTAAGAATATAGAAAACACCTATAAATGCCAAAAAATGAAGAAATTGACAAAGAATAGAAATAGGCAATTAAGATAAGGAGCAACGCCAGCAGATTATAAACACGGGAGGAGTCGTTCCAAGGGGATGAAAATGAAGCCAGCAGTCACCCAGCACCTCTTTTCCATGGTGTGGGGGACAATTGACCGCACCAGTCACATCCTGTGTCATTAAGGAAACGCACCCCTTGGCAACAGTGCCCTCATGTTCCAAGTGTGCATGGCAGAACCTCGGGAGAGCAGCTCGACAGTAGGTCAGCATTTTAAATGTGCACACCCCTTAACCCAGAAATCCCATATCTTAGAATTTATTCTAAGGGGACACACCTTTTCTTCAGGATTCATGTAAAAATATTGGGGGAAATGCCCATCATAAAGGGAGTACTTGAACTGTTGATACACACAAACTATGGCCATTAGAGAGAATGCGACCGATGCACTGACACCAAAGCGTTTCCAAGGCATTTTCTGCCAGCGAGAAAGCCCTGTCAGCAAACAGTTCATAGAACAATATTGTCATTATATGAGGGGGAAACCAAAATACTTGTTTTGCACGGAAATGTAACCGGACAGATGGCCACCACAATGTCTTATTTCTCTTTGTCTCTGTCCGTCTCTCAGCAGTTCTGGCCTCCTGATCTCGTTGACCATGCCGGCCCCTCGCACTGCACACGCTCTTCCTCTGACTTCACAAGCCTGCTTCCTTCTCATCCGCCAAGTCGTAAGTGGTAACCATGGTGGTTACCAGCCAGCTGGCCACCCTCACTCGACCGATAACGTCCCGTCTGTCTTCCTCACTGGACCACAGTTTTCTTCTCTCTCTGTGCTCGTGGTGGGACTGACCCCATGTCCAGTTCCTGGAGCAAGTCATGGCTGGCGATAGCCAGTCAGTGTGTTCTGTCCCCCCGGCCATCGCATTAGTTTGGGAATGGACCGAGTAGGCCCACGCAGGTCAGTGAAATTTAATTCCTGGAGCATAGTTTGCAGTGTTGTTGAAGTAATGGCTACAAATAAGACACGTTGTAGATCCAAGAGGCATCTGTGTGAATGAAGCCCACCCAAGAACAGAACCAATGCTGAGGCGGCGAAGCCAGAAAGTAGAGAGAGAATCTGGCCCCGTGGTGATGTCGCTGGGACCCCTGGGTGAGTCTGTGCCTCTGGACGGTTTGGGTTGGGCGCCTGGGCTTTCTGCTACTTCAGGGCGTCGTCGCTGCCCACTTCTGCGGCGGCCCCGCTGGCCCACCCTCGGTTTCTTCTCTTACGTGGTCTCTGCGCGCCAGTAGGACGTAAGCACCACAGGGACAGGTACATGTCTGTCCTAATTACTGCTGCGACCCCAGGGCTTAGCACTAGAGTTAAAACTCAGTATTTTTACATCACAAAACACATGAATGAATGTACACATGAATGAGTCAATGCGAAGGATACTTGCACGTTTTTCTTTGTATATTTATTCATTACTTGGCTCTTTTACCTAAAGGTAAAAGTAATTACTTTTTAAAAAGTGATTTTTAAATCTGTGTATTACTTTTATAATATTTAGTAAACAGGTGAAAAAAAAGACTAAAGAGTATGCTTCCAAATGTTCATAGAAGTTATCTCCGATATTATATTTGATTGGATCCTTTTCTTCTTCATATTTTTCTGAATTTTCCAAAATTTCTATAGTGAATACAGATTGCCTTCTAGTTTTTAAAAAGGAATATTTTGAAAAGGCTTTTCTGAGCTCAGTAACTAGATATTCCATTGTGGGCCAATGTTGATTAAATAAGGAAGAGTCCAAAGTCTACAGGGATTAACCCCTGGGCTACTCCAGTTGAGGATAATGGTGAGTCTCTCATTGAGGAGGAACCGTTGCAGAGATCAGAGTCTCCCAAAGGTTCCTTGTAAAGTGTCTCTGCATTTATTCCGTGCAGTAAACCTTCTGCAGATGCTTCAGTAGGGAATGTGGCCTGAAGTGCTGTTTATTTTCCAATTCCCACTTTCCTCTTCTTCTTTAGTAATGAAACTCCAAATTTTTAATTGAACTCATGGTCTTGTAGGATAAAGACTGCATTTCTCAGCTTCCTTCGCAGCTTATGTGGCTGTGGCACCACGTTGTAGCCAGCAGTGTGGACACAATCGTGGAAGTGCAAAGTGACGTGCTCTTAAAGGAATGGGGCTTCACCCCACTTTTACCTTCATCCCTCCCGATGCCTGTAATGGGGTCAGGATGGTGGGAGCTCAGCCTTCGGGGCCATGAGCAGGAATCTGTGCATCAGGGAAGACAAGATAGGACAGAGGCAGCCTTGGCCTCTGAGGCCATGAAGCACCACGCCAGCCTGGACAGCTCGCCTTCAGTGCTCTCTTACGTGAGAAAGAAACTTCTGTCTCATTCAAGTCACTGGTATTGTTTTCTTTTTCTTCTTTTTGCCATAATGCAGTTGCACTCAAATCTAACTGATACAAAGCGTGTGATCATTTTCAAGAAATTCTATTATTCTCTATCTTTCTCATTCTGTCCTATTATCGTTTTCAGACAATCCCAAGTTAATGAAACCCATAGAGCATTGTGATATTTAGATACCTAGACCAAGCAGACACCCCTGAATGACTCAATAAAAGCTCTTATGCCCAAAGTAAACAAAACCAAGGAAGCACCTTCCCCCTGCTCTCCCCAACCCCTTCACTCAAATACACATGCACACGCACACACACCCACACACACACCTGCATACCACTTACCGTACCAGTAGGTCCTAACTGGCTTCTAAGTTTCTTTCTCTGTGGTGTGCTCTCAGAGCACCCTGCCTTCTGCTTTCCTCCTCTATATTGTAGCTGTGCACTCAAACTCTCTTCTGTGCTAACTTCCAGAAGAGAGGATGTGTGAGCTGCGCCGGCATGTTATCTACGTATGGGACAGGTTCTATGCTGAGCCCAAGGCTTAGTTAACACCGTACTTGGTACATAGTAGACACCTGATAAATATTTGTTGAATGAATGAATGAATAACTCCATTTTAAGAGGCAACATTGAAATACATTAATCCATTGCTAATAAATTAATTTAAGTAGCACCCCTTATGGATAACTAATTGGAGGAAATAAGAAATTCACATGTGACAAAGTGCAGGGGCTGTTTCACAAACACCCTCCTCGAAAGAATTACGTAAATCACTATATTTTCTCAAGTGTGCAACGAGGGGGGTCAGCAGCGCACTGTGCCTTTGCACAGACATGTGCACAGGCCGCTCACCTGAGGTCCTTTCGTGCCTCTGGTTTGCAAAATCTCAAAGAAAGAAAGATGGCCAGGTGTTGTTGTTTTTTTAAACTGTTTATCAGGGTGAATATTGGCACCTCAATTTGTATTAAAAAAAGAAAAAAATATCTAATAAGCAAAGATAATGTGGAGTTTGGATTTCAAAACACAGATAAAGGGTGGAAGAAACGCAGCTTTCCTGTACACACAGATAATGGATCATGACCGGGGAGACCTGCGATCTCAGGCGGAATGGAGCTGAGAGGTTCTCCATCCCAGTGAAACTGTATTTGTTATCACACATCCGTCTGCACTCGATAAGCTATCACTGTGGGGAAGTTTTCAGGCAGACGCCGAGCTGTACGTGGGTGTTGGGAGGAAGAATGCCATGTGGTAGGACAGATGGGGTTTGTGGGGAAAACTGGGTAAAATGAACCCTCTTGTCTTTGTCTTCATCTTCAAGCCTGTTTTAATGTATTTCCAGCAGGCAGTGCGTCAGGGGGCTTCGGAAAGGCCTGTGAGACAAGCGAGGCGAAATCACCGCGCCAGGGCATAATATCACACTCACTGCTGGAACCGGGGCTCCCAGGGCAGCTGTCTCTCCCCAGCCCACGGGGATCTGTTAATTGTCTGGTTCTCCAGTGCCCAGAATTGCTGGGATGTAGCCGGCGATCCAAAAACCTTCGTTGATTTGGTAATATTAGATGCTTTTTTTTTTTTTTTTGCATGAAAATAAGGAGGTGGTTCTTTATTTGAAAGTGATAAGTAGCTTTGGGAGATGGAAAAAAACAAAAAGTTTGAATATCTCTTTTATCGCTGAGATTGTTCTTTGGGATTTGGCATGTGATTTTTGCCCTATCCGATAAATAAGACTAGAGGCCTCGGCTCAGTGGCGTCCGTCTCATGCTTGCTTGGCTCTCCGAGGACCGCTGCCCGTCAGTAGTTTCCCCTCGGGAGGGTCGGGGAGGTCGGGAGGTAGGGAAGCAAAAAGCGATTCCGAGTTTTTCTGTTGTACATACTGTCTCAGCGAGCTTTCTTGAATTCTTTGGTTCTACCCACAGCCCCGTTCCCTGGAAATTCCCTTCACCCCTGCACAGCCTGTTGGAAGGGCAAGCAGATGCAACCAGGCCACAGGAGAGGAGCTGGGTGAGAGTTTGTGGGAGGTGAGGGACAAGGCGGGAAAAACCCAGCAGTTCCAGTGACTGACTGGGCCCGGAGTCTGTGAGATTGGCCCTGTGTGCTGAATGCCCTGGAAGGGCTCCTGATTTAGGTGGGCATCTATTCCGTGCTATCAGTAAGAAGGACTAAGACATTTTTGTTGATAAAAACAATGGTATCTTTCAGTGACTACATATTGCTGTGGGGTGTTTGCCTGTGTGCCCACTCCCGCCTCCACCTCCTGCCCCTGAGGTGCAGCTGCGACCCTAGTCAGGCTTCTGGGTGTTCTCCACCAGAGAAGACGCTTGCCCGTTACCAGATACCTCTGCCTAAATAACAATCTGAATGGAAGGGCTAGAACTGAGCTCCCCGAGGATATGTTAACTAGGGCTTATGAATACACAGATTTTTTAGGAATGTTCTAACTAAAACAAGGGTATTTTGAATACAAATCCTAACCTCATCTTTTTTCTCTGGTCAGCTGCACTGTTGCCTCTGCCTTGTAGTGTACTTACACTGCAAGGGACTTGCACTGTTAGGTACAACCCTGTCCTTTACAGATGAAAACACTGAGGCCCAAGGAGCTCATGCGACCTACTTACCCAGGGTCCCAAACTGATCCAAGACAGAACCAGACTGGAGCTCAGCTGTTCTGAAATGCCAAACTTCTGACACTCCCTCAAGCCACCTCTTTCCCTTGGCAATGCTCTGTTCAGCCCCCGGCTGCAACAGGCCCCTCTCGGCTGGCTGAACCTAAACTTAGACATTCTTCCTTTCTTTTCCAGTGAGGTTTTTCCACATGGCCCTTTCTATGTTGATAATTGGTCCGAGGCTAGGAGAGAGAATGTGCGCTGGTGTCAGGGCTTAAACCCTCCAACTATCGCAGAGTTGGCTTTCTGCCCACTGCGTTTCCCAGCGGCGGGGCCCAGTGCATCTAGGATGGACGTTCTCATGAATCCCTGATGGCACCTGGAAAGACTGTTTCCAGACGCTCCGAGACCTGGCTTAAGAAATGCAAGTCATTTTAGCAAAAGAGAAAAGCCGTCACTTTTCAAAGCAACACTTTGCGCGCCCTCCTAGCACCTGGCTGGCCCACGAGCACAGTGTTAGCTTGCACATTCTGGATGTGCTGCGCTGCACTGGGCTTGTCACCTCGAATCCGCTTCGCCACTGAGGAGCAGCACTGTTTGGAGGCGGGAGGCGAGGCTACAAAAGACCATGCCAGTGAGCCGGGGAGAAGCCAGCAGGCAGGTCAAGAAGGAGAGTGAGCCACTGTGCAGCGGCTGGGAGCCCTGGAGCTGCTGGGCAGGAAGTTCAAGAGCATCAGGAAGTCTTTCTCTGCCGTGTTCCTGCCCATGGCTCAGGCGATTGCTGGCATATGTGGGTTGGAAGGACCAAGAGGAAGGAAGTGAAGGCACTGAAGAAAACTTGTAAATCTTTCAGGTGAAGGAAGCAAGGCTTCAGAAATGGGAGCTAATCGGACATGCACGGACCTCCGGACCAGACTTGAAGCCTGAGCTTTGAGCCCGTCCTGGGTCCTTCCAAGGGTCAGCCCAAACCCTCCTAGCTCTGCACTCGGCTTTGTGCAGGCAGGAAGAAACCCTGTGGACTCGGCGTTTTCCCCCACTGCTGCACTGGGCATGGTTCCCGTGCATTAGGCATTCATTTAATCTTCCCCAGAAGCCCGTTAGAAAGGTTATTACCATCCCTATTTTCCAAATGAAGAAGCAAAGCTTTGCAAAGTTAAAACGTCCCCAATTTATATACCTGTGAAGGAGAAAAGCCCAGATTTAAACCAAGGTCTCTCTGACCCTGGAACCCAGAGTCTAAAGCATTATGCTCGTTATCTCTTGCAGTGTGTCTGCTCTACAAGGACTTGTTGAGCCACCAAGTTACCCCTTGGCCACCATGTCTGATGCTGTCAGAGACACTCAGAAAGATGTCTCACTGACTGGAAGGGGGCTTGCGGTGCCCCAGAGCGCCGTGCTCCTCCCTGCCTCCCTGCCTTCTGCCTTGTCTCTTTCTCTTCAGCTCTCCCTTCTTCTCATTTTTCCCTTTCCCTCTCTGTCTGTAGAATCTCTCTGTGCCCCCCAACAATATCACTGAAATCAGTATGTGGTTCCCCGTGTCATAGGGTTTCCTATTTGGGACAAAGGTCCACTCTCTTTTCCTTTTGTAATTTCCAGCTTTTTGCTTTTCAGATCTTTTTTTTAAGGTTCTAACACTTACAGTAAAGTAAAAACGGTTGTGGAGTTTCATAAAGGAAGGGCTAAGAATTGTCCATAAGGAAGTAGCACCCAGGGGCCAAGAACCTCAAAAGAAATGGGATCAAAAAGGAGATTGAGTCACCAAGGAAAGCAACCCATCACCAAGAAGAGCCAAGGGTGTTGTCAAAGCCAAGAGGCAGGAGGCTTTTCTGTGGGGGTGGAGTGCGGGGAGAGGGAGCGATTAGTAGATTGAGTATATGACCCCATAGTTGACTTTAAATGACCAGCTGTCAGTGCTGTCCTTCTCCCCAGGCGGCCTCGCTGGAGCCCGGCCCAGGAAATGGCCAAGTTGCCTTCTCTTCTTTAGTGTCTTTAACTGACCCCGGTTCCTGATGCATGTCCTACCCTGCGCAGCCCCTCCCATCCTCGAGTGCCACCGATTCATCCAGGCCCTGGACAAGAAGTGTCCCTGGACACCCTGTTTTCTGCCCACCTCCTTCCTCCTAGCAGGAAAGTGTGCGGTGGAGTCGCACCTAGAAAAGGGCATTCCCAGAGATAATCCCAGAATTGACAACTTCTCCCCGAGGGGGTGAGTAGAGAGGCCAGGGGAGCCGCTGTTCCAACCGTGACATTACAAAAATAGCCGGCATCACCGAGGACTCTCCCTGCCCATTACTGTGTTTTGTTAGCTCAGCTCCAACTGACTTAACTAGAACAGACAAAGGCTCATTAAAATATCATGTTGGACGAGATGTAATTTTCAGAATAATGTTAACATCAAACAAGCAATTTGGAGGCAGCGCTGCTCTGGCCCTATAAGTGAAGAAGTAATTTGCAAGGTAAGCACTCTTCCTACCAAGGGGGTTTCGAGGCTGGGCGGAAGGGAAATGATTATGGAAGGAGGGGCTGTTGCCGTGAGCCTAGGAACTTCATGTTAACTAAACCCAACCCTATCTAGTCACCCTATTCTCTGAATATTTGGCTCCTCAAAGCATAATTCTTGTTAAACCTAAGTCCACTAATCATACCTTCTCCAAATCGACTGTTCAGCAATTCCTCCATACAAACCAACCGTCAGTCTACTTCTAAGAGACAAATTAACTTCAGAAACTTTCAGTGTCACCTTTCCCAGAGGGAGGCAGCTTCAGAGATAGCTAGATCGGTGTAGTACGAAGAACATTGCTTCGGATTAGATCCAACTCTTGGTACTAGCTCAGTCATTGCATTGGGTTAAACAGTGTGCCTCCCAAATACATGTGCCCTCTAAATGCAACCTAGGTTTTTTGCGGATATAATTAGTTAAGTTAAGATGAGGTCATGTTAGATTAGAGTGGGTTATCCTAATGACTCTAAGAAGGAGGAAGGTACACAGAGCCACACAGAAGGAAGAAGGCCACATGAGGACAGAGGCAGGGATCAAAGTGACGCAGTTTCAAACCAAGGGATGCTCAGCATTGCCAGGGACCACCGGAAGCGGGGAGAGGCGAGGGAGATTCCTCTCCTGGAGCCTTTGGAGTGAGCACGGCCCTCCTGACACCTTGTTTTGGGGCTTCTGGCGTCCAGAAATGTGAGAGAATAAGTTTCCGTTATTTTTAGCCACCAAGTTTATGGTGATGTGCTGTGGCAGCCCTAGGAAACCAACGCAATCCCTAATCAGCTGAGTAAACTTGAACGAGTTACTTACGTTCTCCGAGTCTCGGCTTCTTTCCCTAGACCTGAGTTTAGGTCTGTGACTTTGGCTAAGTTACATAATCACTCTATTTTTCTCATATTTAAACGAGGATAATACAACTTTTTCAAGTAAGGGGAATTAGCATCACCATGTGTTGAGCACTTAGGACATCATAAGCATTAGGCGGCATCTCACCAAGAATTTGTTATCTATTTCTGTATCCTGCCTTGATCTGAAAAGAAATTGAGATAGCTTAACAAATTCTTGACACAAAGCATGAGACACTTGCACAGAATTTGATGCTAAGCTTTTCAACATCCAATGCAAAAAGGGAAACTTGACATTTTATGTGACTCACATAACCACAGGGAAAATTATTACAGTTTTCTTCTGGCAATCCTAGGCAAGATGATAGTGGACCACTCCCATGGGCCCCAGGATTTTTTATATGTGTTCCCAGATTCGATTTAGCCTCCTGTGTTATTAAATTTCTGCTGTGTACAAGGCTCTCAGTAGCAGAAGTAAGGGAAGACCCCGTTTCTGCCCAGAAAGGGCCTCTGGTCCAGCAGCAGGGCAGCGAGCTGAAGGCCTTCACACGAGCCGACACAAAACTGACGCAATACAGGGTGGAACCACGTTCGCAGACCTTTGACGGCTGAAAGAACAATGGATAAATCAATACCGTTCTGAAACAATACCCGTGTCTGCCCTCACGGCCAGGGAACATGGTTCCCTCCATTAGTGGCTGCTCCAAGCCTTCCCTCACCTCCTGCCATCACCCTGGTGCCCAAACAGGGCAATTTAAAGGATAAGAGGCTCCCCGTTACTGAAAAACCTACTCTGCGGATTGCTATTTCCAAGAAAGTGGAAGTCCGGGAACTAAAGCAAGTACTTGCCCAGGATTCATTTGGCTTGCAGGACTAATTGCCGGGGCCCATGGTAGCTGCAGAATCACACCCCCTTGGAGCTTGGCCCCAGAGGCTGTGCCAGTCACACAGCAGGTGCCCCAAGCGGCAGGGGGGAACAGATCCCTGCTCTGAGAACTTGCTTCTCACGGGCACCAGCGGCTCAGGGAGGAACAGCAGAGACTTCACCCAGAAATTATTTGTCCCTTTGAACCCTCAGAGCTGCCTCTGTGTCTGCAAAGAAAGATGACTGGAAGCTGCTCAGATAGACAAGTTTAAAATGGGTAACTTCAGCTTCAACAAGCTTAGACAGAGATGGATAAGTTGTCAAACAGCACAAGATTAATCCTGCGTCTCTGAACCAAGCGAGACTCCCAGCAGCCTGAGGAGTCACCTTCATTCTCCCCTCAACTGTTTGTATTAAAGAACAGACAGATCTCTCTCTCCCCCCACCGCACGCATAGAGGGAAGGATAACACTGGATTTGCTACCGACTGTGCCAAATCCAATATTTGGTCAGCCCTTTCAAGAACAAGCTTTTTTTTAAAGGACACACAGATACATGAATGCAATCAAATGAGATTGATTATGTGTCTGAATGAATGAGCTTTATTATTTTGGAGTTATGCGGACTTGGTCTAGGACAGCATTTGGGTTGTATCCATTTGGTCCTAGTGGTAAAAGGGATAAGCAGGAAATTATGGACACAGCTCCAGTCCTCAAAATCATTGCTACATAACCGAATGATATTTATCTGTATGTTATCAGCAGAGGCAAATACATGCAAGATTCTAAAAAACAGAAATGGTGAATAACACCAAACAACCAAACAGGAGCGTTTGGCTAGTGAGGAAGAACTGACAAGACCTAGTTAACAGTATAGTACATAGTGTTAACAATGTAGTCCATAATAATGCAGCACAATGAAATGCAGCGCAACAGCATAGTACAGTATGTTAGCTAAGGCCATGGGCTCAGAAGAAGAGGAGAACTTGCGATGGATGCTGAGAGTGGAAAAGGAAAAAAAGAGCTTGAACTGTTGAGCAAGTCATTACACACACACACACACACACACACTCACACACTCACTGAACATATTCAGAAAATCTCAGTTGACACTATACAGCTCACACCTGAAGCAGCCTTCCCAAGGAGATAGTCAGGGGTGGGTCAGATTGGCACATCTTGAACGAACGATCATTCGAACAGGTAAAACATCTTTCCAAGTGCCAGTATCCCTAAGAAATTTCCCTGCAGTCTTCAGAAAGGTTGGCTTTGGAACACAAAAAGGTAGCAACTAATTCCAGCTCTCAGATATATCTGAGTACTGTAATTTCTATATTCCCCTGGCAGTTATTCCACCATGATATTATTTTATTACTATGTTCGGTTTTATGCATGGCATAAAATCTAACTTTGAGCCACCAAATGCTATGATGCCGATTCAATACTTTTTATACCTCAGCTAACTCCTTGGGGAAAGTACTATTGAAATATATTCCTGTTTGAGAGAGATGTGATTTTGCTAATATATACAAAGCACATTGCTGAACAAAAGACAAGAATTTGAGTATTTATTATACATCCTCGGGATGAGTGTAAGTCTCTCTATACAATAAGGAAATTATCTGATTGTTCATTTGTTTAAATTAAAGTATTAACTTTGAATATATTTACCAGATTTATTGATATAATTGATATAAAATGTTCTGTAAGTTTAAGGTGTAAAACATGTTGATTTGATACACTTCTGTGTTGTGAAATGATTACCATAGTAAACATCTCCGTCGTGCCACATAATTGCCTTTTTAATGTTTTTGTGGCAAGAACATTTAAAACTTACTGTCTTAGAAGCTTTCTGGTATATAGTCCAGTATTATTAACTACAGTGCTCATGCCAGACAATACATATCCAGAACTTATATATGTTATAACTACAACTTTGTACCCTTTGAGTAACATCTTCCCATTTCTGCCATTCCCTGCCCCCCAGACCTTGGCAAACAGCCTTCTACTCTGTTTCTATGATTTTGACTTTTTAAAAATTCCACCTATAGCCCTGGCTGCTGTGGATTGAGGGTCGGCCCACAAACCACAGAGTCACCAGTTTGATTCCCAGTCAGGACACATGCCTGGGTTGCAGGCTGGGTCCGCGGGTGGGAGCATGCAAGAGACAACCACACGTTGATGTTTCTCTCCCTCTCTTCCTCCCTCCCTTCCCCTCTCTAAAAACAAATAAATAAATCTTTTAAAAATTTCACCTGTAAGTGAGATTATGTATTATATATCTTCCTATGTCTGACTTATTTCACTTAGCATAATACCCTCATAATCCATCTACATTGTCACAAATGACAGGATCTTATTTTTTCTCATGGCCAAATAATATTCCATTGTGTATATGTGTTTATACCACATCTCCTTTATCCATTTAGCCATCGATGGACACTCAGATTGTTTTCATATCTTGACTACTGTGAATAATGCTGAAGTGAACATGGGAGTGCAGATACCTCTTCAAGATCCAGATTCCATTTTCTTTAGCTATAACCCAGACGTAGGATTGCAGGATCATGTGGTAGTTCTTTTCTTTTTAATTAAATTTATTGGGATGACATTGGTTAATAAAACTATATGGGTTTCGAGTGTACAGTTCTATGATATATCATCCATATATTGCACTATGAGCCCACCACCCGAAGTCAAATCTTTTTCCATCACCGTATATTTGACCCTCTTTAACTTTTACTACCCCTCACCCCCTTCCTTCTGGTAACCACCATATTGTTGTCTGTGTCTGACAACAATATTGTCTGACAACAATTCTGTTTGTTTGTTTTTCTTGCTTGTTCATTTGTTGCTTTCAGTTTCATATCCCACATGTGAGTGAAGTCATATGGTTCTTGACTTTTTCCATCTGACCTAACTGTGCTCAGCCTGATACTCCCAAGGCCCATCCACGTTGTCACAGATGGTGGTATTCCATCTTTCCTGTGGCCGAGTGGGCTTCCGTTGTGTACATGCACCACTTCTGCGTCACCCAGCCCTCTATCACAGGGCCCTTCCGTTGTTTCCATGTCTTGGCCACCATCAGTAATGCTGCAGTGAACATAGGGGTGCACATATTTTGCAAATAAATGTTTTCAAATATTTTGGGTAGATAACCAGAAGGGGGCTGGGGGGCGCAGACACACAGACCAATGGAACAGAATTGAGAGACCAGAAATAAACCACATGTACATGGGCAAATATTAACAGTTTTTGGCAGAGGAGCCAAAAGCATACAACGAAGAAAAGAAACCCTCTTCGATAAATGGTCTGGGAAAATTGGGAAGCCACACATGTAAAAGAATGAAACTAGACTGCTCTTTGTCTCCATATACAAAAATTAACTCAAAATGATCAAAGGCCAAAATATAAGACCTGAAACAATACATTACATAGAAGAAAACATAGGCACTAAATAGACCTTGGTCTTAGACAGGATTTTGTGAATTTGACTCTGAAGGTAAGGGAAGTAAAGCAAAAATAAATGAATGGGACTATGTCAAACTAAAAAGCTTCTGTACAGTGAAAGAAACCACCAGCCAAACAAAAAGACAACCAATTGTGTGAGAGAAGATATTTTCAAACAACAGCTCTAACAAGGGGTGAATATGCAAAGAACAGAAAGAACTCATACAACTCAACAAGGAATTCAATTAAAAATGAGCAGAGAACCTGAAGGGACACTTCTCTGAATAAGACATACAGATGGCCAATCGATACATGAAAAGATGCTCAACTTCACTAGCTACTAGGAAAATGCAAGTCAAAACTACAATGAGATACCACCTCACACCTGTTAGAATAGCTGTCATCAACAAGACAAGTAATAAGCGTTGGAGAAATTGTGGAGGAAAAGGAACCCTCATTTACTTAGTATAGCGGATCTTCAAAAAACTAAGAATAGAGTTACCATATGACCCAGCAACCCCTCTTCTGGGTACTTTTTTGTTTAATTTCTTGAGGAAACTACTGTTTTCCATAGTGACTGTACCAATTTTCATTCTCACCAATAAGGCACAAGGTTTCCCTTTTCTCCGCATTCTCACCAATACTTGTTATCTCTTATCTTTTTAATGATGGTCATTCTAACAGATGTGAGGTGATAGCTCATTGCTGTTCTGTTTGCAGGTTCCTGGTGGTCATTGATGTTGAGCACCCTTTCATGTACCTGTTGGACATTTGTATGTCTTTTTTTGTTTTTAATATGACTTCAGTTCCTCTGCTCATTTTTAAAATTAGATTATTTGGGGTTTTTGTTTAGTTATTTGTTTTGCTATTGAATTGTATGGATTTATTACACATTTTGAGCATTAGCTTTTTATCAGATATATGATTTGCAAACAATTTCTTTCATTCTACAGGTTGCCTTTTCATTTTATTGACCATTTTTATGTTGTTGTCTTGCAAAAGCTTGCTTAGTTCATTGTAGTCCCACTTATTTATTTTTGCTTTTATTGCTTGTGCTTTTGGTGTCAATCCAAAAACATCTTTGCCAAGACAAATGTCAAGAATCTTTTCCTCTGTGTTTTCTTCTAGGAGTTTTAAAGTTTCAGGTCTTATCTTTAAGACTTTAACCCATTTCAAGTTAATTTTTATAAGTTGTATAAGACAGAGGTCCTATTTTATTCTTCTGCATGTGTTTACTCAGTTTCTGGCATCATTTATTGAAGAGATTATTCTTTCTCTGTTGAGTATTCTTGGCTCCCTTGTCAAATGTTAAAGTGACTATATATGTGAGGGTTTATTCCTGGACTCTCAATTATATTCCATTGATCTATATGTCTCTTTTTATTTTAATACCATACTGTTTTGATTACTATACCTTTGTAATATAGTTTGAAATCAGGACATGTGAGCTTTGTTCTTGTTTTTCAGGATTGTTTTGGCTATTTAGGATCTTTTGTAGGTCCACACAAATTTTCAGATTTGTTTCCCATTTCTGTGAAAGAATGCTTTTGGAATTATGATAGGGTTCTGATTGACTCTATAGATGGCTTTGGGTAGTATGGGCATTTTAACAATATTAGCTCTTCTGATCCATAAATATAGGATATCTTTCCATTTATTTAATATCTTCTTTGATTTCTTCCATCAAAGTTTATATAGTTTTCAGTGTACAGAACTTTCACTACCTTGGTTAAGCTTATTCCTAAGTATTTGATTGATTTTGATGCTATTATAAGTGGGATTTTTTTCTTTATTACCTTTTTAGTTATTTTATTGTTAGTGTATAGAAACACAACTAATTTCTCTGTGTTAATTTTGTAACTGACAAATTTACTGAATTTGTTGATTGACCTTGCAGTGTTTTGTCGCAGTCATTAGGATTTCCTATATATGATTATATCATCTGCCAACAAAGAAAAAAATTACATTGTCCTTGCTGTTGTAGGTACCTTTTGTTTCTTTTTCTTGCTTGATTGCTCTGGCTAGGGCTTCCGGTACTATGTTGAACAGGAGTGGTGAGAGTGGCACCTTTATCTTGTTCCTGACCTTAGAGGAAAAGCTTTCAACATTTTACCGTTAAATGTGATGTTAGCTGTGGGCTTTATATTATGTTGAGGTATGTTTCTTCTATAAACTATATGTTGAGAGTTTTTATCATGAAAGGATGTTGTGTTTTTTCAAATGCTTTTTCTGTCTCTACCGAGATGATCATATGATTTTTATCTTTCATTCCATTAATAGGCTGTATTACATTTACTGATTTGTGTATGTTGAGTCATCCATGCATTCCAGCAATAAAGTCCACTTCATCATGGTGTATGATCCTTCTAATGTACTATTGAATTCAGTTGCTTATATTTTGTTGAGGATTTTCGCATCTGTATTGATAATAATATTGACCTGCAGTTTTCTTTTCTTGTAGTGTCTCTATCTGGCTTTGGTAGCAAGGTAATGCTAGCCTCACAAAATGACTTTGAGAGTGTTCTCTCCTTTTCAATTTTTTGGAAGAGTTTGAGAAGGATTGGCATAAATTTGTTAAATGTTTGGTAGAATTTACCAAGGAAACCATCTGGTCCTGGGCTGTTCTCTGTTGGAAGATTTTTGATTACTGATTTCATCTCCTTACTCGGTATGGGCTTATTCAGATTTTCTGTTTCTTTTTAATTCAGTCTTGGTACATTGTATGGTTCTAGGAATTTATATATTTCTTCTAGGTTATCCAGTTTGTTGGCATATAATTGTTCATAATAGCCTCATATGATCATTTGTGTTTCTGTGGTATTGGTTGTAATGTCTCCTCCATCATTCTGATTTTATTTGATTCTCCCCTCTTTTATTCTTATTCTAGCTCATACTTTGCCGATTTTGTTACTTTTTTCAAAAACTAGGTTTCATTTTTATTGATCTTTTCTATTATCTTATTCACCTCTATTTCATTTATTTTTGCTCTGATTTTTCTTTCCTTCTGATAACTTTGGGCTTAGTAGTTTGCTTTTTTTGTTCCTAGTTCCTTGAGGTATAAATTTATTTGGGACTTTTTTCTTAATGTAGTTATTTATTACTTCCCTCTTTCAAATTTCATTTATCTCAATATATAATTTTATTTCTCTTGCTCATAACTGTGTGGTTTAATTTCCACATTTGTTAATTTTCCAGTTTTTCTCGTATTGTTGATTTTTATTTTCATACCATTGTGATAGAAAAAGATACTTGGTATGATTTGATTCTTCTTAAATTTGCTGAGGTTTGTTTTGTAATTTATCATATATCTATCCTGGAAAATGTTCCATGTGCACTTGAAAAGAACATGTATTTTGCATTGTTGGTGGAATGTTCCGTATATATCTGTTAGGTACATTTTGTCCAGTGCATAGTTCAAGTCCAATGTTTCCTTATTGATTTTCTGTTTAGCTGATCCGTCCATCATTGAAAGTGGGGCATTGCAGTCCCATACTATGATTGTATTGTTGTCTATTTTCCCCTTCATATGTTAGTATTCGTTCCGTATATTTAGGTGCTCCAATGTTGGGTGCACATATGTTAATGAATGTTATATCCTTTTGATGAAATTGACCCCTTTATCATTATATAATGACCTTCTTTTTTTTTGTTAATAGTTTTTGGCTTGAAGTCTGTTTTGTCTCATACCAGTATAAGTATAGCTACCGCTGGTCTCTTTTGGTTTCCACTTCCATGGACTATCTTTTTCTATCTCTTAACTTTGAATCTACGTGTGTCTTTACACACATAGCTAAAATCTCTTGTAGGCAGCATATAGTTGGGTCTCAGTTTGTTTTCTTTTTAATACATCCATCCATCCTCTGCCTTTTAGTTGGAGAATTTTATTCATTTACATTGGTTGGACTTACTATGACATTTTATTGTTTCCTGGCTGTTTTGTAGCTTCCTTGCTCCTTTTCCCCTCTCTTGCTGCTGTTCTCTCTGAATTAATGAGTTTCTATAGAGGTGTGCTTTGATGTGTGATTTTCTGTAAAATTATGCTCTTCTCTTTATCGTTTATGAATCTACTGTAGGTTTGGCTTTGCGGTTGCCATGAGTCCAGTCTGTGACTCTCCCAGCATTTTCCCATTCCCCTAGTCATGCAGCCTGCAGTTCAGCGCTTTGGGTGGGGAAGAGAGACATAGGCCTCTTCGGCAGCGCCATGCACACTGGGGAGGCTGGGTGCTCACTCTGTAGTCTCAGCAACCACAGGCTGAAAAAGCCTCCCTGGCCCACCTTTGGGAAGGGGTGATGCAGAAAAAGCCAAATGTTTCTCTTACTCTCTCCAGTGTGTCCAAATTGAGGGGTAGGGGGTTGTTTTGGTTTTTTGTTTGTTTTTTGGGGTGTTTTGTTTTGTTTTGTTTTTGCTCCAGCAGTGTGCTGAAACTTCTTCACTGGAAACCTTCATAAAGCCTCTTTTGTCCATGGCTGATTGCCTAAAGCAGCACTTTCTAGGGGCTCCGGTACTGTACCTGAGAGTGTGGAGTTCGTTCACGAGCCACTGCAGGGTCTGCGCCTGGACCCAGGTCTGTAGGCCTATTAACCAGGGCACGAGTGGGTGAGACGACTCCTGGGCCCCTTGGCATATGGCACTTGATCCCACAGATCTCATGATGGCACTTTTGACTGGATAGATGTCAGATTATTGTTGTTGAGGGAAGGACACAATGAGACATGTCTTATTCAGTCATGTTGCTGACATAACCTGTCAGTTCATTTAGAAAATCGGTCAAAGCAGTTGTTGATTTCAAACAGTGAGAGCATGGATGAGCGATGGAATTTAAATGAATTGTTTGAAATTCATCAATGCAACAGTTTTAAGAAGGAGTGGGAGGATGTATAAAGGAGCCTGAATTTTATTTAGCTCACTTTCTTGAAATGGAGATCTAAAACAAGAGTGACATGCAGTAGATAAAAGCAAATGCAATCCAAGAAAAAATATTCTGCTCAATTCTGATAAGAATAGGAAAAATGCTTTCATATCTGGGTTTCTCTTCTTAGAAAACATAAATATTCTTGGGAACGTGTCCAGGGTGATGAAGTATTTAGAAACTGCATTGTGTGAGGAATGACAGAGGGTATTCAGGCCTAATTTTCATTCTGGTAGGAAAGGTTAGGGTTAGGGTTTGATTCTAGTCCTCTGCATAAAAGGACTCAGAATCAATGAAGCTTTTCTTTTAAAAATTTTTACTTCATAGTTGAATTTGTTCATTAGATTCCACATGTGAGTGAAATCGACAGACTCATAGATGGAGAGCAGATGACAACTGGTGGGGGAGGGGTTGAGCAAATAGGACAAAGGGCTCATGGACATGGACAGCAGTGTGGCGATTGCTGGTCAGAAGGCATATAAGGGGACTAAATGGTAATGGAAAAAATACAACAAAGATTAAAATTTAAAAAATTTTAAGTGGACTTTATTTTTAGGAACAGTTTTAGCTGTACCAAAGAATTAAAATAGTATAGAAAGTTCCCATAAATCCCACATGCATTTTCTCCTATGATTTTAATAGCTCACATGAGTACATTCACCTTTTGTGAATCTGTGGTAGGGTTTTGCTTTGTGGTTGCTCTAAGTCCTATATCACACTCTCCCAGCATTTCCCATAGTACATTAGTTGTAAGTAATGAGATAATACTGATACAGTATTCCTAACTAAAAGCCCATACATTACCGAAAGTTCCTGCATTGTACCTAAGACCGTCTCATAATCCCACCCAGGGTTCCCGGCTGCCTCTCTGGATCGCACCTCCTTAGGTTCCTCTTCGCTGAGACAGTTCCTTGTATTTCCTGTTTTGGGTGGCCTTCCCGGCTCTGAGAGTACTGGTCAAGTATTTTTATCAGACATCCTTCAAATGGGACTTGCCTCATGTTTTTATCTTAATTAGAGTGGGATTATGAGCTTTGGGGTAGAGAACCAGAGATAAAGTGCCATTTCATCACAGCCTATCAGGGGCACACACGACCAACTTAGTTGATCACCGTTGATGCTGACGTCCATTGCCTGACCAGGGGCCTGGTTGTCAGGTTTTCCACTGTGAAGTCACGCTTACCCCCTTCTCCTTGCCGTGCTCTTTGGAAGGAAATCAGTGTGCGAAGCCCACCGCTGCACAGGGAGTTACGCTCTCCCGTGTAAGAGTGGAGTATCTGCGTAATTAATCTGAACATCTTGTGTGAGGGAAATTTGTCTCCTCTTCATAAATTATTTATTTATTCCATCATTTATTTATCTCAGCATGGACTCACTGATATTTATTTCACACTCTGGGTTATAATCCAGTACTACTTTATTTATTTTGTTGCTTAAATTATTCTGGCTTGGCCACTGGGAGCTCCTTAGGCTGGCTCCTGTGCCCTTTTGACATACTGGGTCAATGTTCGGGGGTTTTTTTGAGCACTTCTTTACTTTTTGGCTCCTCAAGATGCTCCAGGCTCATCTTGTATATTTACTGCCCTGATACTAGAATCAGTCATTCCTCCCAGCAGCCCTGGCTCCTCTCAATGGGGAATGGTGTCTGGGTGCGAGATGTATGCATTGCTGCCGGAATATTGTTGCTTCAGAACCATCTCAGCTGACAGAACAGGGAAAGTACGTGTGTGAGCTAAACCACGTATATACATCTGTCTACATTTCTGCATGTAGCTGTCCGTATGTGCATTAACCCTGAGCTCATGCTGACATCTGCAGCTTTAACCTGCTACCCTGTGGACTGCTCCAGCCTCCTCCCCTTGCTGATCTGTGACTCCCACTCAGACAGCGAGAAACCTGGCTCCCCACTGTCGCCATCCAGTTACTTGATTGTTCAATTCCAATATCTGAATTGTTCATCTGAACCCCAAAGGGACCAGTTTTGTCAACTAGAGGACAGTGCTTGTGAGCGGTGCCTTTTCCCTTCAGCCTCACAGACCCTGAGGTTACCCAGGCAGCCCCTTTCCCTCTCACCCCACCAGTGAGGCAGTTTCATATATTTGTAACATGGTTAGGTTCTCTCATCAGGATCTGAATTTCTTCCTGAGATCCCTTGACCTCTTAATATTTAAAAAAAAAAATTCTATGTTAAGAGTCACTCTTTGTGCTGTAAAATGCTGTGGGTATTGAAAATAATGTCATGTACTCATCTTATGGTATCACACAGAGCAGTCACACTGCCCTACAGAGTCCCTGTGCTCGCTGATCTAATCCTCCACCCCCGCCAAACGCAGGCAGCCACAGACCTGTCTACTGTCTCCATAGTTTTGTCTTTGTCCGAATAGCATATGATTGGAAACACAGAGTGTGTAGCCTTTACAGGCTAGCTTCATTTAGCAGTGTGCATTTAAGGTTCATCCATATCTTTTCATACGTTGGTAGTTCACCTCCTTTTTTATCAGTGAATAATATTCCACTCTGAACAAACCACTCTGTTCATTCATTCACTGATTGATTGACATCTTGGTGGCTTCCAGTTTTGTCAATTATCAATAAAGTTGCCATAAACATTCATTTGCAGGTCTGTGGATATAAGTTTTCAAACACGTTGTGTAAATACCTTAGAGCCCGATTCCTGGATTGTGCGGTAAGAACACATTTAGTTTTGTAAAAACTACCAAACTGTTCTCCAAAGTGACAGTGCTATTTTTCATTTCCACCAGTAATGAGAGTTCTTATTGCTTTGCTTCGTTGCAAACATTTGGTGTTGTCAGGTTTTGTGTTTTGTTTGTTGTTGTTGTTGTTTTTCTGATTATAGCCATTTCAATAAGGGTGGAGTATCTCACTGTTGTTTTAATTTTGAATACTTTAATGATAAATATTTAGAATTTTTATGTGGTTATTTTTCATCAGTTTAACTTCTTTGATGAGGTGTATGTTGAGATCATTTTTTTTTTAAATTGAGTTGTTTATTTTCCTATTGTTGGTTGTGCTTTAAGAGTATTTATAGTTTGGATACAAGTCCTTTATCAGGCAGTTGTTTTCTCACAGGCTGTTACTGTCTTTTCATTCTTTTAACAGTGCTTTTCCACAGAGCAGGAGGTTTTAATTTTAATAAAGTCCAATTTATCAATTTTTTTCCCAAGGATTGTGCTTTTTGTATTGCATCTTAAAGCTTATCATCAAAACCCAAGATAACCTAGATTTTTCTTTGCTTTCTTCTTCTAGAAGTTCTATAGTTTTGCATTTTACATTTATATCTGCAATCCATTTTGAGTTATTTTTCGTGAATGGTGCAAGGTTATGTCTAGAAGGTTTTTTTTTGTCTATTTGTACATCCAGTTCTAACACTATTTGTTAAAATGACTGTCTTTTCTCCATTGAATTGCTTTTGCTCCACAGATCGGTAGACCATATTTGTGTGGGTCTAATTGAGGGTTCTCTGTTCTGTTCCATTGATCTCTGTGTCTTTTTTCCTGCCAATACCCTACTGTGTGATTGCTGTAGCCTTATAAAGTCTTGAAGTCATGTAGTATGAGTCCTCCAACTTTTTTTCTTCTTGTTTCTTAGTATTGTGTTGGCTATCCTGAGTCTTTTGCCTTTTCATGTAAACTTTAGAGTGAGTTTGTCGATATCTTCAAAATAGCTTGCTTGGATTTTGATCAATACTGCATTGAATCTTTAGAAGAAATCTTGGGAAGATTGATGTCTTAAAAATATCGAGTTTTCCTATTCATGCACACAGGATGTTTCTTTCTTCATGTTTCGATCTTTTATTTCCCTTAGCTGAGTTTTATAGTTTTCTACATAAAGATTCTATACATATTTGCTAAATTTATAAATATTTTATTTTTATGCTATTGTAAATAGTGTATTTTGAATTTTAAAACGTCAGTCATTCTTCGGAATTGATAGAAGGCACTGGTGTATGAGAGAGAGAGAGAGAGAAAGAGAGAGAGAGAGAGGTACTGAGATTAAGAAATTGGCTCACAAAATTGTGGGACTGACGAGTCCAAAATCCATAGGGCAAACTAAGTAGGCTGGAAACTCAGGTAAGAGTCGGTGTTGCAACCCTGAGTCCAGACTTCGCAGGGCACGGCAGGCAGGCTGGAAGCTCAGGCAGGGCTCTGTGTTGCAGTCTTGAGGCTAAATTCCTTCTTCCGAGGGAAGCCTCAGTCTTAAGGCCTTCCGGTGATTTGCAGGAAGCCTGCCCACTTTATGGAGGGTAACCTGCTTTACTCCAAGTCTGCTGACTTAAGTGTTAGTCACATCTTTAAAAAAATACCTTCATAGCAGTACCTAGACTAGCGTTTGACTGAACAACTGGGCACTACAACCTAGCCAAATTGACATACAAAACTAACCATCACATTAGTGGACCCTCTGATTCTGTTTTCTGGAAGAGGTTGTAAAACCTTGGTATTATTTCATTCTTAAATGTTTGATAGAATTCACCAATGAAAACATATAGCCCTGGTGCTTTATTTTTTGTACATTATTAATTATTCATTGAATTTCTCTAATAGATGTAGACCTTTTCAGGTTATTTCTCCATGAGTGAGTTGTAGTAGTTTGTCAGAGAATTGGTCTATTTCATCGTATTTGTGGGCACAGTTTTTGTAGTATTGCTTTGTTATCCTTTTATTGTCTATGAGATCCATAATGATGACCCACTTTCATATCTGACCTTAGCTAGCAACTTCTCTTTCTCTCTTTTTGCTTTTCTTGGTTAATCAAATAACCCATTTTGCCCTCTCTGTACAATTTCATTGATTTCTGCTCTAATTTTATGATTTCTTTTCTTCTTCTTGCTGTAGGCTTGATTTACTATTCTTTCTCTAGTTATAAAAAATGGAAACTTAGATCTTTCCTCTTAAAATACTTTTGCTACATCACACAAATTTTGATGTTACATTTTCATCTTTACTTAGTGTGAAATATTTTAAAGTTTCTCTTGAGACTTGTCTGATCCATGTGTTATTTAGAAATGTGCTGTTTAATCTCCAAATATTTTGAGATTGTGCAGCTATTGTTTTATTATTGATTTCTAGTTTAGTTTTACTGTGGTCTGAAACGTACTTTGTATGATTCCTATTGTGGTCTGCCACGGTGAATACTCCATGTGAACTTGATAAGAATGGGTATCCTGCTGATTATTTCAAATTCCCTGTCAGATAATCCCAGGCCGGCGCCATGTTTGAGTCTGACTCCAATGCTTGCTTTGTCTCTTCAAACCGCGCTTTTTCTTGACTTCTAATGTGACTTGTAATTTTTATTGAAAGTTGTATATAGTGTATCAAATAACAGAAACCGAAGTAATAAATAGGCCTACTGTGAGGTTTTATATTAATCCAGCTCTGAGTTGGGATGTGTTCAATGTTTGATGTGGCGGTGGGTGCCAGGGGCTTCAAATTCCTCCAGTGCCTTTTTCCCACGCCTTTTCCACAAACCTGGTATCTTTGGGCCTCCCTAAGAACTCCTTAAATAGAGGCTGTGCTTTGCCGCTCTTCGAGTCGTGTTCCGCCGTCATTATCCTGGAGTGCTGTTGATGTGCTGGCAGGGAGCAAGGGAGAGAAAATATTTCATAATCTTGTGATCAGGTCTCAGTCTTTTAGTGGGCTTCTCTCCCTGGGCTGTGACCATCACAAATGTTTTTCAGCTTCACCTCCCACCTCCTTAGGTGAGAGAGCAAGGCTAAAGAAGGCTGGAGTTGGGTAATGGCATTTCTACCTTCTGCCAAGGAGAGTTAAGGCTGTGACAAAGTCTTTTTCTACTGGAGAGGAGAGAGTAAGTCTTTGTTATAGACTTACTGTTTCAAAGTGTTTACTTCCTCGCCCCCCTCCCCGCTCCTGCCAGAACTATGAGGTGATTTTTTTGTTGTTGTTCTTCACAGAACCTGGTGGCACCTGAAGTTAGAACCCACAAATGCATAGCCCATCCAGGAGTGCAGCCCTCAGGGGCCCCGCACTGCCAAGTCAGTCCACATCCAGCCTCCAGCAATTCACCGTAATTAACATTTAAATGTCTCCATCAGTTTGTGGCTTCAGGAGCTTCTGCTCCGGGGAAGCAGAATCCTAGCTGTAATTCTCTGTCCAGGTTTGGGGGCGGTGATTTGGCCTGTAACCTCAGTTTTCTGCTGTGTCCAGGAAAAGCGGATGGTCCGCTCCTTCAGTGTCCGTTGCTGTTGAGAGGGTGGCAGTGATGACCTCCCGGCTTCTTTTATGTGGGGCCGAACCCAGAAGACTGGGAGAATGGGGCAAAGAAGTAAATCACAAGTTAGATGCAGATTCATGATTTTGATTTTTAGTCTCAGAAAGGAGTTTCATCTGTGCCCTACTTCTCTCCTGTCGAACAAAGAAGGCTGTGAGCGTATAGCATAAGATTTTTCTGTATAGCCATAGAGATGGGTGGATAGTAGTCGTCCTAGTGTGAGGTAACTGAGACTCACAGAAAACAGATTTTGTAACCTCCCTCAGAGGCACCGTGGGGAGAGTGGCCGCCCCTGGCACCTGGGTCACACATGCCTGGGTCCCCGCCAGACACCTGCCCTGGAGAGCATACTCTGCGCAGTGACTAGCACTTTTTTTTCTCATTAAGCCAAAGAGATTTATTTATTAATCACGAATGTTTGGCCATTTGCTTTATCTTTCTTTCTATACAGACACTTCTTTTTTCCTGACCCATTGGAAAGTTAGTTGCAGCTACCTTAATGCTTTTGTATTTATCTCTAAGAACAGGAATTCTCCCAAATACCTACAATACAGTAATCACACTCAGAACATTTAATTTAGATTCATTATGATGATATAATATCCAATTTGTTTCAAATTTTCCCAATTGTTCTTAAAAGGTCATTTATTGCAGTGTTTTGATCCATTTTTTCAATCAAAGATAATGACTTGCATTTCATTGGCATGTGTCTTTGGTTTTCTTCAATCTAGCATAGTTGCCCAAACCATTTTCTTTTTTTTTTTGATGGGGGAGGGGGCACTTTCGTGACACTAACATTTTTTAAGAATTCAGAACATTTTTCTTTTTGAAGTGTTCCTAAGTTTGGATTTTTCTGATTGCTTTTTTTAAAAAATTAAATATTCTATTGTTATTCTATTACAGTTGTCACAGTTTTCCCCCTTTGCGCTCCTCCAGCCCCCACAACCATTCCCCACCCCGCTGTCCATGCCCATGGGCCCCTTGTCCATGTTCCTGACCAAGGCCCTTCCCCTCCTCCCCTCCCGCATCCCTCCGCCCCCTCCCCTCTGGGTGCTGTCAGACTGTTCCTTGTTTCCATCACCTCTCGTTCTGTTTCGCTCATTACTTTGTTTTGTTCATTAGGTTCCTCTTAAAGGTGAGATCATATGGTGTTTGTCTTACACCAACTGGCTCATGTCACTTAGAGCCATCCTTTTGTGACAGCGTGGATGAATCTGATTGCTCTTTGATGATTCTTTTCAGGTTAAACGTCTCAGGCAGAAGTACTACATTGGTTCTGTTGTGTCCTTTGAAGGAATCACTTCAGGGAACACAAGATCTCAGTGTTCCCCTCCATGGTGACGTTAAATTTGATCACCTGTTGAAGATGGTGTATATCAGATTCTTCCATTGTAAAGAAATTATTTCAAATTTGTAATTAATAAGGAATTGGTGGGAAAACATTTTGAGATGTTATGAATCTTTCATTTTTCAACATTGTTTTCCTCAGTAGTGAAACATCCATTGATCCACTGAATGAATTTATTGTTACTCTTTGGCTGTAGAATAGTAATAGTGGTGATTTTTCTATCATTTCTTCTATGTTTATTACTTGGCTTTTCTCTATAAACTAGGGCTTCATTATCCCCCTGTATATGTAATTTTTAATACCAGTATCTATATATGTATATATACACATATGTGTGCATACATACTGGACATTGTAGAAATTTAAAGCCCTGGCACTTACAGACGTTATTAGCATTGACTCATGGGTCCTTGTGAGTGAAACCTATCATAATCTTTTCCTGTTATTTTTTGTTTTTATACTCAAATATACTCTAATTTGGTCAGTGAGTATCCCTTAAAGCGGTCTCTTTGTATCCTTTTGACATGCTCTTTGAACAAATTCTTATTTTTCTTTACAATGTGATGTTCCAGGTTTGCTTTGTTATTTCTATGTAGAAAACTGAGAATCTGCCATTTCCCAAAGAGCCCAGGCTCCTTCTAGTAGAAAATGGTATTTAGAAATAAAAATCAAGATCTAGGCGCTAAGTATGCCCATTGCTACTGGGGTGTCATTGCTCCTAGCCCCGTTCTGTGCACAAGGCTAGAACATATTTTAAAATTATGAGTTTATACTGATATCTGTGATTCAGTTCAATACCACAGAATTCTTCCTCTTCTTTCCCTGTTCTATATTTGTATGCTCTTCTCCCGTAGGGAGGACCAGCGCGGCGTGAATAGGCATAGTCGTAACTGGTACCTGGCTTCAGAGTAGTTCCTCATTTGCTCAGATCTGCCGTGTACGTATTAGTAGCTTGAGTTCCTACATCAATACCCCCACCAAAAACAAAACTCCTAAACGACGTTCAAGATGACTTTGCTGTTCTTTTTGTCTTTAGGGAAAAAATTTCAGCGAGGATATCTAGAGTAATATATTTAAACGTTACTTGACAAACTCTGTTTTTTGTGTGTGATTTTGATATCTATATATTCAGATTATTTGCATTTAGATCTAATTTTGTCTTCCCATTTTATCAATTTATTTTTATTGTTTTAACATGTAAAACATTAACATAGAATCAAAGGCAAAACTATATAAATTAGGTGCTATTTATTTGGAACAGAATTTGAAGAGCGTCCCCAGGAGCTAAGACATGCAACAGCCCTAGGTACTTGGGTTCCAGAGAGGGAGACGCCTGCTAGATGACTGACATTTGTCACTAAAGGGAGAGGCATCATTAAGAACTGGGGGAGTCAGGAGCATTTGGACAGAAAGAACAATAAAAAAGTCGGTTTGAGAGCAGTTGGATGGATTCAAATCCATTCAACTCACAGTTCTTTGGCACAAACTGTATACTTGGTTCTGCAGAATACAAGGAAAGCAAATGCTCAACAAGTGTCTGCTGGCCACCATAGACTGTAATGTCATTATTTTAATGTTAACAAGTTTGTAGTTAGGCAATATTAATAACCCCATTATGTAGAAAGGGAAGGTGAGAGTCAGGGCGTTTCACATATGTCAGAGCAACCTGCTTTCACACGGTAGTTTAGCTCCTTACTAGATGTGTGACCTTGGGGGATGTAAGTGGCCTGAGACTCAGGCTCCTCTTCTGTGAAAAGGGGAGGATAATAGAAGAATTGACAACACAGCCCAGAGCGGCCCGGGACCGTCAGCATCTGTATCACCTGGGAACTCTTTAGGAATGCATTGCTCTCAGCCAGCACCTCAGATCCAGAGCCTCAGAGTTGGGGCCCAGAAATCTGTGTTTTAATGAGCCTTCCAGGGGATCCTGAAGGACCATGGAGGTGGGACATAGCGGGGACGAGGTGAAGAGTGTGGATTCTGGAGCCTGTCTCCACGGGTTTGAGTCCCTGTCAGGCTCGGCCTTTTAGCTCTGGCTTCATCTGAGTCCAGCTTTACTCATTTGTAAAAGGGGGTAATAACAGCACGAGGCTCATCAAGGTGGGTATGAGCACTTAACGTGCATAAAACACAATAATGCCTGACACATAGCGAGTTGTAGTAAGTGTCTTATTTTTTTTTAAGATTTTATTTATTTATTTTTAGACAGAGGGGAAGAGAGGGAGAAAGAGAGGGAGAGAAACATCAATGTGTGGTTGCCTCTCATGCGCCCCCTACTGGGGGCCTGGCCCGCATCCCAGGCATGTGCCCTGACTGGGGAATCAAACCTGCGACCCTTTGGGTCACAGGCCGATGCTTAATCCACTGAGCTACACCAACCAGGGCAGTATCTTACAGCTGTTTGTTAACCAGAATAAAAGTAAGTGTTTTGGCAGGAATTTAGATAACATGTGTAAACTGTGCTTGGCCCATAGTAAGTGCTCAACAAATGTTAACAATTAGGACCGTTAGTAACAATATTGTAACAGCTTGTTCTAAAATCCCAGAGCCAGTAAGGGACGGCGCTAGAACCAAGGTGAACTGTGTCCATTTCTCACATCCATGCCGTCCTCCTTCCTTATGTCGCATCCCACGTGAACAGAGTCTCCACTTTCGGGGGAGATCAACGTGAAAAGCCCGCACTGAGCAGGTGGGAGTTGTGGCAGAGATCAGCTGCGGGGCTGCAGACAGGTGTGAGCAGAGCTGCAAGAACGTGACAGCCTCAGAGGGGTAACTTCAGTCCTGGGGAAGTCGTGGAGGGAAGGAGTCAGTGGCCTGCTGGGTCAGAATTGAAGGGGACACATCATTTCAGCTGGAAACATTGAAAACATCATTATTTTGAAATTGCTGAGCAAATTTAATGGCTGGTATAACTGTGCTAATGTGTTAATAATAATTCCGCAGTTAGAGACAAGCCTGGGCTGTTAGCATTCAAGGCCACTTAAAATTTTAAAGAGTCACTTTATGGAAACTGTTAATTAGCTCTGGATTGTAACTAACGTTCTCCCTAAAACCGTTGCGGGTGTTTGAGTAGGTCTGGGTTCCAGAGAATGGAAATCAGAACTGGACGTTACTCCCTGCTCTGCCTTCCGACCCTGGCAGTGCGTTTTTCTGTGCCTCAGCCTGGGCCCTGGGTCGCCTGGCATTGTGCCCAGCAGAGATCAGGCTTGCGTGTCCCCTTGTCCTCCTTGCAAAGGAGAAGGGTGGCAGGGAGGTCTGATTCCCGACTGTAGCCCCTGCCTCTCCCCTCACTCGTCGCACATTCCTCCTCCCGAAGCCCAGATGCGCTGCCCGCCCTTCAGGACAGTTTCCTGGGTACAGCTGCATGTTCCAGCTTCACGCTGTCCCTTCGCCCCACTTCTAAAACCCTACCCAGATGTGCCAGCCAGCTCTCTTCGCCCTCGTCTTTAGCAGCAGGGTGCGGTGGGACTGACCGACATGAGCAGCGTCCCAGTGGACCTAGTTGTGAAAACTGGCTTTGCCACATGTAAACTGTGTATCGAGGCTTATTCATCTAAGACTGAGTTTTCTCATCTATAAACTGGGGATAAAATACCTAAGAGTGTTACCGTGAGGATTGAAGATAACCCAGTCATTGGCACATAGTTAATACTCAAGGAGCAGTTATCATCATCGTCCAGTCACTTCCAGCCATTCTAACATTCAGTTCTGTTTGGCTGGCATTCTTCTTGAATTACCCCAACTCCTGAAGAAAGGACCTGGCTGACTTCTTTGAAGTCCCTCTCACTTGGTGCCCTCCTTGGTAGTCAAATGTCCTGTTGACCGGAAGACCCACAGCACTTGAGCACCCTTGTTACGGTGGAATCGGGGTTATTGCCAGGCACCCAGGCTCATGGTGGAGGAGTAAAAACGCGGAAAGGAAAGCAGCCAAGCAAGAAACCTGGACTTCAAGAGCCAGGCTGACTCTGGCAGTGCAGGAAGCCTCGGCGCGAGGGCTGAGGGCGCATGTCCCGCAGTGGTCTGTTGTTTGAGGGGCGGGGAGGCACCCTGGAGTCAGGATTCAGAGGGGTGATGTGAGTCTCACCCACACCTAGGACTGAGCGGCGGGGAGCAGAGAGCCAAGTCAAGTCATAAGGACATGGAAATCACCAATCCCGGGGGGTGTGGCCTCGGGCAGCTGTCCTGAGGGGCCCCAGGACTTCTGCTGGCAGAACAGAGAGGAAACAGAGTGAGTGCCATGATGGTCCTTGGATTTCTTCCCCATGGCATGTCACCTCACACCTTAAGACTATCTTTCCAAAGATAGTCTTGAGACCAAATGCGGGACTGAGAGCTCTGAATTGTTAGGTGCTGTCATCTGGGTCCCTGCCCTGTGTCTGCCCACCACGGGGGAGCTATGTGGAAATGTGAGGAGAATGTGGCCTTTGGGATGTCTGGACCAGAGAGTGAATTCAGGCTCCAGCATCTACCAGCCCAATTATGCTAGACACGTCACTTCGTGTCTTCGCCTCGGTTTTTTTAATCTGTGAAGTGGGGAAAATGAGGCTTACCTTTCAGCGGCGAGGCTTCTCTATTAAGGCACGTGTAGCACATTGCCTGTTCAATGAACGGTAGCTTTTTTGGTGCTCGGTCACACTGGCGGCTCTGAGAAAGCCTTGGCCTGAAAGAGCCAGTGAATTGTTCAGGGGGTAACAAACTAACTCCAAATGACTAAAGCTCTTATTTTCAGCTAAATTAGCCCAACCATATTTAGCTAATTCAATCAGTTCTCATTTACCAATGGATAAATTGTCCTCATCATAGGCTTAACCATGCAGCTAATACGGCTTTCAGATAGATTGATTAACAAAGCCATAATTGAGACTCAATCAGTGAGACAAATCCTGAAGTCTGTCAGATCAACCAGCAGTCCAGAAATGACCATTGGCAAGATTCACTTACCCAATTTACTTAGCAGTATCTCAACAAATAATTATTGGGCGTCTCCTTTATGCATGCTGGGACTAGGACTACCTCCTTTGTCAAAGCCGGATGCCCGGAGCCTGCCAGCTCGGCCACGGTCAGCCCGAGCGGAGCGTGGTTAGGAAGGACGGCCTCTGTGCAGTCAGGGCTCAAGCCGGGAGCGTAAGGGAAGTAAGGGAATGGGACCGGAAGGCGGACCCAGGAGGCCACAGGGAGCCGCCCCAAAGGTCTGGGGGTGGCTCCCACCTACCAGAGGTGTGGAACCAAGCAGAAATGGGAGAAACAGGGACTCAAGAGTATCAGGCCAAGACCAACACCTGTACCTGTGGTGGGCGGGAGGGTGGGTGGCGGGTGGGTGGCGGGCGGGGCCTGGGATTAGAAGGCGGAAGAGTGAACACAACTTCTTTTATAGCCAGCTGGGGAAAGGCGTGTCCATGCATGTGCGCGTGAGTCTTCATGATTTGTAGGGACCAAACAGACCTCTGACTTGTAAGAATCAACATAAAATGCTACATTCTCGAGTCAAATATGAACTGTTGGCTTTGCCCATCTAACCTTCCACCAAAAACAGGTGACTGCACAGGCAAGCAAGTATGTATTTGTCTTCCTTGATTTCGATTGTGGTCTCAGTGCGAGCCCGTGTCACCTAAATTCGCCGCACACCGCATCTTCCAAGCAGAGCCATCTCGCACGCTTGCTCAGCTTGCCACGGTGGGGTCCCCCAGCACTGGATGTGCGCCTTTTCCAGTTCGCACAAAAGCACCGGATCTAGGTTAATAGCAGCCTCCACTCAGTGTTCACTTTATCGTCCAGTTTGACTCGGGCTTATACCCGTTGCCTGATAAAAGTATATCTATTCTGTCTTCATACAAATCCTGGTGCCTGTGTTCCCTCTGGCAGCTACGGCTAAAACCAGAGATGGCCTGGAAGACGGCGCCTTCCCTGGACGGTTTCAAACAGCGCTGTGATCGACTCCATGCAGACACTGCTCAGGCCGGAAGCATTTGAACCTCCTTGTGTTTCCTTCCCTCTTGTGTAATCAGTTGACATTCTCCTGTTTCAGCCCTTTATGGATTTACTCCAAGCGTTAGCTAGGAGAGCCTATTTCACCTACCTAGGATCTTTATATCTTGGGTTCATTGTCCTCCTTCAGAGGGATGTCTGCTTTTTAAAGGAAATAGTGTGTTGCATGATGTCAAACTGGTCTGTCTTCAGTTCTGGAAAACAAGGTTCGAGAAAAGCTGTGAGTTTAGGAATGTCTCGATAAAAGTTCTGTGGGAAAATAGAAGTATTCCCTAGCAATATGTCTTAGGACCCAGGTCACCCCTAAGTATGCTCTAAACTTCCTGTGCTGTGTGAGTTGCTTTCAGCCGGCTGGCAGTGTGGTTAACCAGGGATTCTCTCCCATTACCAAAGTGCTGACTGTGGAAGCTACCTCGGACACGCTAGGGGTGCACTACCAGACCACCACAGTAAGGTCATACTCAGACAAAGACCTGGATGATGATACTCAGTAAAATGAGTCATAATTTTTTTTGCTTGTGGAGGGTCTTGCCTTCAATTTGTAAAAAAAAAAATGCAACATCTGTGAAGCGCACTAGAGCAAAGCGCAGGAAGACCAGCCATGCCTGCCCTCAGGGAGCCGGCGGGACCCGAGGGAAGGCTTAGAGAGGGCCTAGAACTCTAACTCTCTGTACTCCGAGTTTCTCTCTGTTCACATAAAAGAGAACTTCACTTCCTAAGTCCCATCTTAGAAGTGCCTCCTATAAAAGAAAACTTTTCTAATACCACATCAGTTTCCCGACTAATCATATTTACATCTGAGCTAAAGTGAAGATTGAAGGGGAGGTGAAAGAGATCATTAATTTTCAGGAAATCAGTGTCCATTCTGAAGGCTACACAGCCCAGAAGAAGCTTCCATAGAGGAACTCTCACGTGCACCCCTCGCAGATGTTAGATCTCAGCCGTGGAGTCAGTGCCCCTATTTAATATCCTGCAGTGAGAATGAACTTGCTCTTCTAAGTCATCTGTTATGGAGAGCTTGCGGAATAGAAGAACTTGCAGCATAATGTTTTCTTAGCGGTTCTAACTAGTGGTTGGCATGCACCTTAACTCCTTGGCTTAGAGCCAGAAGGCCGTTCCTGGCGCAGTGCAGCTGTTGATTTCCTCTTTGGTGACTTATTTAAGTTGGCCCCATGGCTGTTGCCTCTCCATAGCTGAGAACCACTCTTAACGGCCCTGTTTCTCAGCTCATTTACTTCTAATATAAATTCTTAGAATGTATTTTTAGAACAAGTGTGCTTAGAAGTAGGTTTTTGACATTTTCGAACATTAGAATTTGGAGCATTTTTTTTTTCTGTATCAAATGCATAAGGCAGAATGTGCACTTAATTTCAAGAAGACTCATTAAAAACTTCCATCTTGATACATAATTATTAAGAGTCAAAGTGGTCATGATTAGTCAAGCCTCACACTTAAAGTCCTCTGTTTGATGAACTTTTGAAATAAAATGCCATTATCATCTAAAACCTCAATCATCCATGATAATGAAGCTCTCGATTAATTCTTTTGTTCTTCACAAAAAGATTAATAATGCCCATTCATTTTTTTTTTTTTTTAAGGATCAACATCTGGAAGAAGCATCCCGTATAAACCATATGTAACTAATCTCTACCAAAGGGAGCAAGAAACATTTAGGCATATGTTTTATGGACAGCTAATATTTTTTGACTATAATTTTTCATGCTAATTATCTGTCTTGAATCGCTTGTGTTTGTAGTAAATTATTATCTTGATGATTATTGCTAGTTTCAGGAAAATTTTTGAGAAATAAGCCATGGTTAGTCTAAATGACCTTGCGCAGAGTTAATGTTTTCAGATAAATTACACGTAATAGCTCCCTGGGGTCCAGCTGCTGCTTTAGAAACCTTGAGCACCGAAGCTGGACCCTGCAAGGACTGAGAACGTGTTGGAGCCTCCTGGAGAAGCACTTATGTTTATGCGGAGTGTTGTGCAGGGCATTGCCACGACATTAATGTCAGGGCCAGTTGTGAGAGCAGGGATGGCCTTTACTTGTCGCATGGTAATAATCCATCATGGAAGCCGAGGACTGACTGACACTCTGCCTGCCTGCAGGACCCATGGATGAAAGGACAGTAACCAAGGAGACATTCGATCATCTCCCTACAGAGCCTCTCCTGGTGGTCACAGCCCTTGTGATCAAGATCTCCTGGTATAATTTAAATTTTGTTTATTTTTTAAAAGATTGTATTTATTTTATTTTTAGACAGGAGAAGGGAGGGAGAAAGAGGGAGAACAACACTGATGTGTGGTTGCCTCTCGCACGCCCCCTACTGGGAACCTGGCCCACAACCCAGACATGCACCCTGACTGGGAATAGAATTGGCGACCCTTTGGTTCATAGGCCAACACTCAATCCACTGAGCCACACCAACCAGGGCTAAATTTATTTTTTACCTTGTTTTATCCTTGGTGGCAAAAGTAACTATGAACGAGGTGCTCAAGCCCTGTTAACCCAAGACAGGCTATTGAGAGAGTGCGGCTGTTGACAAGGAGCAAGATTCACATAGCTCAGCAGATACACTGACGCCTGTTGCATGCGGGCCTCTGCAGGAGGCTTCTTAGGCTACTCGGCGGCCCTTACGCTCTTGCTGGGGAAACAACTCCCGGCGTAATCAAGTACAAATGGGGAGTAAGCTCAATGTCTGGACCCTAAATGAGCCTAGGACCCTAGCCTTTCTGGGGTCTTATTTTTATCCCGAATACGCCACCAGCACAGCAACATTCAACAAGCGCGTGAGCTTGGCCATTCGTTCTGCTGGACCCTGCAGAGCACAGTTGTGACTAATTCATCCACCTCCCCTGAGCAGGCTTCTGAGGGATAGCAAGTAGGTAATGCCAGACAGGTAATGACAATACCGGGTTATGGTTTGGCTGTCACGGGGGCGGCACACTGAAATGCATGATCACAGAGATCTGCGCTCCCCTGGCAGGGGCGTTGGGGGCTGCCTGATAACGTGCCTTCAGGTTCTGGACGATGAGCAGGAGTTGAGTGAATTCTGAGTGAGCCGGGTGAGGGCTGGGTGGGCGTGCAGAACCTGTTCTAGGTACTGGACGGTGGGAACACAGGAGTTCTGAAGGCCAAGGAGAGGAAAGCCAACTCCGAGAACAATAATGGCAGTTAGTTCAGCATGGCTGGAGGGGACGGCGCGGGCGGTAAGCGGGGCCTGCAGAGGCAGAGACGTGGCCACTGCAGTGAAGGCCAAGGGCGGTCCAGGGAGTCTGCGATCCGATGTGCGTTTTAGAAAACACGCTCTGTTAGCAGTGCGGACTGTGATTGAAGGGGGGTGAGGGAGGCCCATAAAGATGCTGGAAATATCATCTAACACTAAGAATGGGGCCCACTTCTCCATGTTCCCTGCAAGTAAAAGCCATTTTGGGAACCATGTCAACAATTCAAGCATATTTTCAGTTATTCTGGAGCAATACTGTATGTAATCTACTTCGTATGAGGAAAATGCTGTTTGCCGTAGCTGTAAAATGCTCAATTGGTAGTTCTGTAGGAGAAACTACTCAGTTTTCTAAAATTTAAATACCCACAGAGTAAAAACAAAAGCAGCTAATAAGAAATGTGTCATTGAAATTGAACAGAAGCTAGAGAAGTCCCATTTCTTGTTCTTTTTATCTTTTCAAAAGCATGGCTCCACAGCAATTTACCACATTATCATGCATCCTTTGTATTATTAACATTTGGGAAAATGCCTGAAACTGTCACCATGAGACGAGCAACATGTAGAAATGAGAGATGCAGTGTGGGGAAATCAGAAAATAAAACTCTTAAGGAGGAGGATTCAGCATTTCGTTAAACATAAAGATGATGCTAAAAAAAAAAAAAAAATCTTCCTGACTTCAGGAGTGGCTGGCTACTGAAATAGCATCAATCAGGCCGTTCTCGCAAGGCCTGTGACGCAGAGCCAGTGTCCCGATGGCCCTGCCGCTCGGGGCACGGAGACCACTGATGGGGGCAGACAAAGCGAGGGCCAAGCCCGCACTCGAGCCGGTGCCAGTTTTAAGAAGAAAATCTTTGCCGTCTTCCTGCCCCTCTTCATTCCTTCTGCCTGTGCATGGTGTGTGATACTGTCACCTGATTCTGTCCCTGTTTGGTTTTCTGGAACCCTGCGTGCTGGGTGTTTGTCCCCGTTGCTCTGAGACCTGAAAGGGACCCTTCTCAGTAGCTGTGGACAGGCTGCCGCTGCTCGGACAGCACCCCCCACCCCCTGCAGTGGGACATTTAATCTGCTTTTTGTCCCAGTCATGTCCTCTTCCCATATTTGGCTTCTTTTCTGGGTACCCCTTCACTCAAACCCAGGTCAGGCCTCCTGTCACACTTCTTGAGTACTGTGATGTCACATCAAGCACATGTTTATCATAGAATGAAACATATTCTGGGCACTTATCTGTTAATGGCTTGGGAGCGCCATGAGGGCAGGAGCCAGGCCTGTCCCTGACTCCGTGTGTCCCCGGCATTACCCAGCTCAGGGCCTGGCGCTCGGCAGCAGCGATGAGCGGATGAACGGTTGCCGAGGGCAGTAGCTGAGCACTTACCGCAAGGGCAGTAGGAAGGCGCAGAGGTGTTGTAGGCTGAGCTGGACCCATTTTTTTCCAAACTACTGTGCATTTAAATCCCCTGGGACCCCGTTAAAATGCAGGTTCTGAGTCGGCAGGTCTGGGGAGGCGCCTGAGACCCTGCATTCCTAACAAGCTCCCGAGTGAAGCCGCTGCCAGGAGCAGTGAGGGCCTCACCGTGCTCTCCGTGTAGCAGCTGCCGTCCCATGTGACTCCTGAGCACTCGAAACCTGGGTGGTGGGAATCGCGGTACACTTGGAGTGTGAAATGCCCATCAGATTTCAATACCTCGTACAAAAAAGAGACATAAAATATGTTGATTTTTATTTTGATCACATGTTAATATGGCTATATGTTGGCTATATGGAGGTAAATAAAATATTAAAATTAAAAGAAAGAAAAAAAGTCATCGGTAATTACTAATTCATTCATTCATTCATTCATTTTAATCCGCACCATGCCCAAGGCAGGAGGAGGCCCGGGGAGGTGCCCAGGGAACCGGATGTGGGCCGTGCCCACAGCAGGCTTCGTTACAGCCTAGTGGAAGTGTCGAGTCATGGCCTTAGCTGGCAAAAACAGTGGAAAGTAGTAAGTGTCCGTGGAGACTGTGCTGAGCCAAAGCGGGTGAGGAACACGGTGGGGAGTAGTGAGGGGAAGGGATAGAGAATAACAGCAGCTAACATTTCCCAGGCAAGGCGTTGCATTTAGTATGTATATATGTCTTATCCTAAAAATAGACTTCATAGTGTGGGGACTGTAATTGCTCGTCTTTTAACAAGAGGGAACTGAGAGTTAGAGAGTCAGTAGCTCACTGGTCCTGGGACCTTGGCTGCCGTTAGTGCCGGGGACGCCCCTGCCTCCTGCTGGACTTCGTGGTCCATCATTTTACTTCTAGTCGCCCCCGGAGTTGAGCTCCCAGGGGAAGAAGAGACTGCGAGTCTGGTTTCACGATTTTGAGGACCTCACTAGGCCAGCGAGCCGTAAGAATCCCATGGGTTAGTCTCCAAATAGGGAGACGAAGGCCAAGAAGCGCGGAGTGGACGACCTACAGGCCCCTCTGACGTGGGGCCGGGGCGGGCGGTTCAGGTAACGGGGGCTCTGGGACTGCAGGCTCTCAGCGCCCTACAGAAGCTGCCTGGCGGAAGAGGGGGCACAGGCAGACCTTGGAAATCAGGACCCGGTAAAAGGGAGGACAGGAGACTCCTGGGAATGAAAAGAGCTGGGGGAGTAAAACCAGTCTGGCATCCGTTGAAAGGGTGACATTGATTTCGGTTCAGGTAACTAAACCAAGCCCTCTCTGTATCAGCGTCCAGCCTGGCACACCAGGGGCGATGTGGGCCGTGGGGGTTGGGAGGAGCTGTGGTGTAGAGAAGCAGCCAGTGGTAGACAAGGAAAAGCTGAGCTGACCCATCGTCTCCGCCTGTCCCTCTCCGTTTTTGGATATGCACACTGGACATTTTCTTAGTTTCGACAAATGCAGTTTTAAACCTCCCACCTACCCCACCTGACTTCCAATCAGAACGTCTTCCTAAGGCCCTCTTAGAGCAACGCTTCAGAGAAGGGAAAGGTAGAAGGAAGAGGGTTGGAGATATGAGGGGTATATCACTGATTCTCTAGCCTCGCTCTCTGCGGTGTTTCAGGTTTATCTAGGGTCCCTCCCACCACCGCTTGAACACACCCATAAACCCAGTCAGCCTTGGCGAGCTCAGTGAGGGCCAGGGCAGGGCGGAGCGGGCCAGCTGTTGATAATAGAATTTAGGATTTGAGACTCTGGGTACATGCTGGACAGTGAGTGCAATCATAGCAGAAAAACAAGGGCCAATGTGTTTCTATAAAAACCAGAGCAGCTGGGGGCTTAGCTTTTCAGTATCAAGGAATTCCTCTTGCTCTTCACCTTATTTATAGGAAAGCAGTTTAGAGTCAGGGTTGTGAGGGAGTCCCTGCACAGATGAGCAGAGTGTGGACAGAGGAACGGAAAAGAGTTGGGTTCCCTATAAATAGCTCCCTGCTCCTCCATCTGGAGTTTGACCCTGTGCTATGTGGCTTGGATGTCATTGCCAGAGGACCAATTAATGGGCTGAATTCCCAAGAGCGCAGATCTGTCTGTAATGCGGTGACTCAGTGGAAATGGCCCTGTACCCACAGGTGGAGTAATACTGAGCAGGAGACCATGGACACCTGCAACTTAGAGGCATAGAATGCATTCAGCCGGAGCATGCCTATAGCTTCAGACGTGCCTTCCCAAAGACCTTGGGGTAGCAGAAAATGCCTTTAGTCCCTGTCCTCAATGCTGGGATTTTGAGGAGACCACCCTGGCTTTGGGCGGATCTCTGCTGGGGAGGTGGGAATCGATGCTTTCTCCTTTTGACATCTTAGATGCCTTCTTGGCCAGTAAAGTTGCTTTCAAGACACCCTTGGTCTCTCGGCCAGCTTTCTTCAAGCCTTGCTGTCATTCAGTTCAGTTTTACACTCTGACCCCGAAATAAACTGAATCCATTTGTGACAGGACAAGCTAATGTCTGGGCCAGTCTCCTTCAAGAACTATCTTAGCCGAGTTAGTACCCGAAACGTAGCAAGTGTGCAATAATTCTGGCTGAGTTAAACAGAATATTGCCCCAGATGGCAGGGGCAAAAAATAAAAATAAAATTTCTCATGTTGAATACTTAGGTGAATTCATGGTTTCCTTTTCTGAAAATTATAAAATATTTACCCATACTCAGGATATCTTGCCAAATAAATCAGTGATACAGTTCTATTATGAAAACCAGTCATCTCTACAAAGGGAGTGTCCACGTGGGGCTATGTTTGGATGTGTTGGGAAAAAAAAACAACACTATTAGCAAAAGTGGCTAAGTGAGTTTTATGATTATGTTAGCTCTTATGCTATTCCTCTTCCAGTCTCCTTGATCAAGTCAGAGCAGGCTTGGGACAGAGCTAGAGATGTTGTGGTGATTAAGAGAGAAGAGAGAGAGAAGAATGAAATATGTACAAGGGTTGGGTGGAAAGTACCAAGTAGACTGTGAAAAAGTTTAATTAATGTTATCTTGCATAATGTAATCACTCCTCCCTACCACTGTGAACTAAGAAATCAAATAAAATGTAAGTGCATAAAGCCTAATCAAATATATTTCTTTGAAATGTACTTCATACAGGATTAATACAAATTCTTAAGCCATCTCTTTTTTAAAAAATAATCTACATATAATTACTTTACTACAACTGCAAAACTTAAAATTTTTAAGTTAATTCTTTTACCTCACATTACACATTAAAATATTGCCAAGATGAGCTAAAAGTTCTTAAAAACATAATTAATACACTTTAAACTGGAGACAGTGCTGGTCTTTCCAAGTGTGACTACAAAGAAGGAACCCACCAGAGAAGTGGGGAGGGAGGAGATAGAACTGACTGCATTAAGTTATTACTAAAGTTTTTCCATTACAAAAGACATTGTCAATAAAACTAAAAAGAAAATTATATTAAAAAAACATTTGCAACATATAACAAAGGACAAACTTGGGGGAAAATAATTTTTAAAAGAAATTCAGATGTCTAAGTGTACACAAAATATTCATCTCTTCTAGTGGTAACGTCAAAGATACAATGAAATAGAAAAGATTTAAAAAAACAATCCTCATTGAGTGTGATGTTAGCTATGGGCTTGTCACATACGGCCTTTCTCATGTTGAGTATGTTTCCTCCACTCCCACTATGCTGAGAGTTTTATTGTAAATGGTGCAGGATTTTGTCAAATACTTTCTCTGCATCAATTGATATGGTCATATGATTATTGTCCTTCATTTTGTCTCTGTGGTGTATCGTGTTAATTGATTTGTGGATATTGTACCAAACTTGCATCCCAGAAATAAATCTGACTTGATCATGGTGTATGATCTTTTTAATGTATCGCTGAATTTGGTTTGCTGATATTTTGTTGAGGGTTTTTGCATCTATGTTTATCAGGGATATTGGCCTATAATTTTCTTTCTTTGCAGTGTATTTGGTTTTGGAAGCAAGATAATGCTGACCTCACAAAATGAGCTTCAGGGACTTTTTTCTCTTGAAGTCTCTGGAATAGTTTAAGGATAGGTGTTAGTTCTTTGAATGCTTGGTAAAATTTACCTGTAAAGCCATCTGGTTCAGGACTTTTGTTACTGGGACGTTTTGATTACTGCTTCAATTTCATTAGTTGTAATAAGTCTGTTCAGATTTTCTGTTTCTTCTTGGTTCAGTTTTGGAAGATTGTATGTTTCTACGAATTTAACCATTTTTTCCAGATTGTCCAATTTCTTGGCATATAGTTGTTTATAATATTTTGTTATGATCCTTTGTACTTCTGTGGTGTCAGTTGTACTTCTCTTTTATTCCTGATTTTATTGCTTTGAATCCTCACTCTTTTTTTCTTGGTGAGTCTGGTTAAAGGTTTATCAATCTTGTTTGTTTTTTCAAAGAACCAGCTCTGGGTTTCATTAATATTTCATATTGTTTTTGTAGACTCTGTTTTGTTTATTTCTGTTCTGATCTTTATTATTTCCCTCCTTCTGCTCACTTTGGGCTGTGTTTGTTGTTCTTTTTCTAGTTCCTTCAGATGTAAGGTTAGATTGTTTTCTGAGATTTCTCTTGCTTCTTGAAGTAGGCCTGTATTGCTATGAATTTCCCTCTTAGGACTGCCTTCGCTGCGTCCCATCGGCTTTAGGTTGTTGTGTGTTCATTTCCATTTGTTTCAAGGTAACTTCTGATTTCTTCCTTGATGTCATTGTTGACCCTTTCATTGTTTGGTAACATGTTTTTTGGCCTCCATGTATGTGTTTGTGTGTTTTTTAGGGGTTTTTTGGTTTGTTTGGGTTTTTTTTTTTGTATGTCTAGTTTCAAACTGTTGTGGTCGGAGAAGGTGCTTGATATTATTTCAGTCTTCTTAAATTTACTGAGACTTGTTTATGTCCTAACATGTGGTCTGTCCTAGAACATGTTCCGTGTGCACTTGAAATGAACATATATTCTGTTGCTGTTGGGTGAAATGCCCTGAATACATCAGTAAGTCCATCTGATCTGTGGATCGTTTAAGGCCTCAGTTTCCTTGTTGATTTTCTGTCTGGAAGATCTATCCATTGATGGCAATGGGGTGTTCAAACCTCCTTCTATGGGAGAGAGACCCAAGATAGCAGAAGAGTAAGTGGAACCTGTACTAACCTCTTCCGAGGACCGATCTGGAATTACAGCTAAATTGTAGAGAAATCATCCTGAATAACCAACTAAACACCTGCTGGAGAGAAGCCTTGTAATGACAGACAGACTGGAGAAGCCACTTCACCACAATGTGACTGGGATTAAGTACTCTCACCACCCTCCTATGGCAACTTTCAGTCTGTTTTCTGTATCTATTAGTCTGTTTCAATTTTGTTTATTTTGTTCTTTGATTTCACATATAGATACAGTCATATGGTATTTGCCTTTCTCTAACCTATTTCACTTAGCATAATATCCTCTAGGTCTATCCATGTTGTCACAAATGGAAATACTTCATTCTTTTTCATGGTCAAATAATAATCTACTGTCTATATGTACCACCACTTTTTAAATTTTTATTTTTTTATCCTTGTATGAGGACATTTTTTTCCATTGCTTTTAGAGAGAGAGGAAAGGAAGGAGAGAGAGAAAAAACATCAATGTGAGAGAGAAACATCAGTCTGTTGTCTCCCAGGCATACCCTGACAGAGGATTGAACCCACAGCCTGGGTATGTGCCCTGGCCAGAGATTGAACCTGCAACCTTTCAGTTTACAGAACAATGCTCCAACCAACTGAACCACACTGGCCAGGGCATATGTACCAGCACTTATATATCCACTCAATTATTGAGCACTTGGGTTGCTTCCATATGTTGGCTATTGTAAGTAATGCTGCAGTGAACATAGGGATGCTTATGTTCTTTCCAATTAGGATTTCTTTTTTTTCGGATGTACTCAGATGTGGATTCTCTGGGTCATAAGGCAGTTCCCATTTTAATTTTTTGAGGGCCCTCCATACTGTTCCCATAGTGGCTGCACCAGTCTGCTTTCCCAACACTGCATGAGGCTTCCCCTTTCTCCACATCCTCGCCAGCATTTGTCATTTGTGAATTCATTGATGGTAGCCATTCTGACAGGTGTGAGGTGATAGCTCATTGTGGTTTTCATTTGCATTTCTCTGATGATTAGTGACATCGAGCATCTTATCACACATCAGTTGGCCGTCTGTATGTCTTTTTTTGAGAAATGTCTGATCAGGTCCTCTGCCCATTTTTTAATTGGATTGTTTGTATTTTTGGTGTTGAGTTGTATGACTTCTTTATAAATTTTTAATATTAATCTCTTATTGTAACAAAAAAAACTCGCAGGTTCACCTGCCTGCTGCAAGATAGCCAGACTCTTGAGGCAGGTGCTAGTGCAAAAGGAGGGAAGTTTTATTCAGGTGCCCTGAGACCTGGGAGAATGGTGGACTCCCATCTCAAAGACCATATCTCCTTCCTGCTCAAGCCTATGGTTCTTATAGGGATAGGGAGGGGAAGGGAGGGCCCTTTCTTTTTTTCCTTTCTTTCCTTTCTTTCTTCCTTTCTTATGTTGCTAGCTTTGGTACGCTCAGGCCCTATCCGTTCATATTTCTAGCTTTCGGCTGCTCAGCGTAGGAACCTCCCTCTGCCACCATCTTAGCCAGTGGGGAGACTTCCTGGCGCTCTGAACTTCGACTGTAACATGATCATACGTATCATTGGTGAATGTCCTTTTCTTTTGTTGATGGATTTCCTTTGCTGTGCAAAACTTCTTAGTTTGATGTAGTCCCATTTATTTATTTTGTCTTTTGTTTTTGTGGCTCAAGGAGATACATCAGAAAAAAATGTTGCTGTGAGAAATGTCACAGATTTTACTGCCCATGTTTTCTACTAGGAGATTTATAGTTTCACGTCTTCACTTAAGCCTTTAGTTTAATTTGAGTATATTCTTGTATATGGTGTAAGAATGTAGTCTAGATTCATTTTTTTGCATGTACTTATTCAATTTTCCCAACACTTTTTATCGAATAGACTGTCTTTACCCCATTGTATGTTCTTGCCCCCTTTGTCAAACAGTAATTGCCCATATAGCTGTGGGTTTAGTTCTGGGCTCTCGCTTCTGTTCCTTTGGTCTGTGTGCCTGTTCTTGTGCTGGTGCCAGGCTGTTTTGATGACTATAGGCTTGAATGTGTTTTGATGTCAGGTAGCGTGATGCCTCCAACTTTGTTCTTCTTCCTCAGATTGCCGTGGCTATTTGCGGTGTTTTGTGGTTCCATATCAATTTTTGGATTTTTTGTTCTGGTTCTGTGATGTATGCCATTGATATTTTCATAGCAATTTTATAGAACCTGTAGATTTCTTTGTGTAGTATGGACATTTGAATGATGTTAATTCTTCCTGTCCATGAACACAGTATATGCTTTCACTTATTTGTATCTTCTTCAATTATTTTTTTCAGTGTCTTATAATTTTCTGAGTATAAGCCTTTTACCTCCTTGGTTCAATTTCTCTCTAGGTATTTTTTTTGGGGGGGGGGCAATTGTAAATGGTATAGTTTTCTAAGTTTCCCTTTCTGATAGTTCATTATTGGTGTATAAAAAATGCAACCAATTTCCAAATATTTATTTCGCATCCTGCTACTTTACTGAATTCATTTATCAGTTTTAGTAGTTTTTTGGTGGAATCATATAGGGTTCTCTATAGACAGTGTCATGTCATCTGCAAATAATGGTAGTTCTACTTCTTTCTTTCCCATTTGGATGTCCGTTATCCCCTCTTTGTGTCTGGCTGCTGTGGCCCAGACTCCCAGGGCTCTGTTACTACGTTGCATAAGAGTGATGAGAAGGAGGCATTCCTGTCTTGTCCCTGATCCTAAGGAAAATGCTTTTCAGTTTTGTTTTTGTTTTTCTCTGTTGAGTATGATACTAGCTGTGGGTTTGTTATATATGGCCTTTATCATGTTTAGGTATGTTCCCTCTTTTCTCATTTTGCTGAGAGTTTTTGAAACTGACTCATAGATACAGAGAAGAGACTGGTGGTAGCCAGAGGAGAGGGGTGTTGGGTGGCTAAGTGAAAAAGGTGAAGGGATTAAGTACAAATTGGTAGATACAGAATATTCACTCTAACAGAAAGGACAGCATAGGGAATAATATAGTCAATAATATTGTAATAACTACATACGATGTCAGGTGGCTACTGGAAATATCAGGGGAAGACTGTATAAAGCATGTGATTGCCTGACCACTATGCTTTCCACTGGAAACTAGCACAAAATAGTATGGAATGTAAACTGTAATTGAAAAATAAAATTAAAAAGCAGTTTTTAAAAAAATAGACACTTACATTCCCTGGCACTGGGAAACAGCCTCCCTGGGTCATAATTCGGCAGCACATTTAAAATTTGGGCCTAACTTTTGACCTTGTCATTCCGCACTTTGAAATTGATTCTATGGAATAATTTTAAAATTAGAATACAGCTAATTCCCAGTGCACATTTACTATGTTTAAGACCCTGTGCCAAGTTATTTACCCACTTTAATTCCATTTAATTTTTCCAAGAATCTCATGAGGTAGGGATTGTTATGTCCTGTGTTTTGTTCATTTGAAAAAAGGAAGTGTCAGCCAAATAATTGGTAATTAGAAAATGAAGTATTTGGTTCCTGTTAAGTATTGCTTTAATTATATAAAAAGTTGAAATAGCTTAAAATTCTAATATAGGGATTTGTTAAATTGTCACAGTTATACAATGGAATTCAGCCATCTTGACGTTGAAAATAATGGCGTAGAACAGTTTTGACATACACAGATGTCTGTGATGTATTAACTGTGAGAAACAGGTTATAAGAGAGGATGTACAACACAATCTCATTTGAAAACCAACTATATAACATGTTCTCATTCTTTTCTTTCTGGTCTACTTCTCCAGCGATTCTCATGCACAGGAAAATTTGAGAACTAGTATCTTACCTGAGCCTCATAAAAGTCCTATAAATTACATAGGGCTAATACCATCAGCCATTCTAGAAATTCAGAAAATACACACAGAAGAGGCTGGGGGGTTTTGCTGAAGATGATACGTTTCTAATGTGGCAGCTGGTAAAGTCACTATTCAGAGAGGAGGAGGCCGGCAAGGAAGGGGAAATGTACAGAGAACTCCTTCAGCCAGAGCCTGTGAGTCTGGGCCCAGGGGAAGTGGGAAATCAGACACGGAAAGTCTGCGGTTGGGCGGAAAGGCGGTGGCCCAGGAGAGGTGCCATGGCTAACCTCGGCAGGTGCGGCAAAGGCTTCAGTTCAGCAAGGGAGGGCATTGGGTGTAAGAAGGAGAAAGTCCAGTCCATTGTTATCTTTCCCAGATTGCATATTCGCAAATTCACTTGCTGACTAAAACGTATTTGGAACCCCAAAATCGATTCTCAAGGTGGGTTTGCAGACAGTCACAGACGTGCACAGACTGGTGAAAAATGTGAAATGCCCAACGTGCACGTCCGCAGCCGAGAGAGCGAGGCAACGCTGTCTCATGTTTCAGCTCTCGTACTGTAAGCAGACGTTTCCTTACAACTTAGTTGTGTCACTGTTTTTCACATTTTTGTGCTTTTTGTTGTTTGCTTCTCTGTTTAAAATGGCCCCCAAGGGTGGTTCCAAAGTGCTGTGTGGCGTCCTAAGCTCCAAAAGGCTCTGACGTGCCTTGCGGAGAAAATACGTCTGTTAGATAAACTCAGTTCAAGCAGAAGTCATGCTGCTTGTTGGGCGTGAGCTCAGTGTTCCTGAGTCAACAATGTATATTAAATAAGGTGTTTTAAAATGAAAACAAAACAACGCTAGACTATTACTGTCTTGATTGGTAGAAATGGGATCAGAGGCTTATAGGAACCTAACCTCGTTATGTCCCTTGGACATAACATGGAGCAGTGGCTTGGTGCTCACTAATCCAATGTCACGTCCACTTCATAGAACATAACGACCAGGAGAAGCAAGAATGCAATGCAATTATTGTAGTACCAGCGATGGGAGGTGTCTACTCAGTACCAGTTTCTCTCTGTTTTAGTGTCAGGGCTACTCACCATTGCAGTGCCTGTCGTGTGTTTGCCGTGATACACATGGCAGGGACGGGGGAACGGAGGCTCAAACGAGCGCTCAGCTGATCTGAAGTCACTTAGTGAAGAGATGCCAAGTGCTGGTTCGCCTGGACATCAGAGCCAGAACCAACAGGGCGTACTTACCGTTGGGGTGTGTGGGCAGGCAGAAGGCAGACAGAGGTTTGAAGACAATCCCAAGGCGTCCAGCCCCATTGACCAGGGAGGGGGTGGTGCCACCAGGGAGAGAAACAGACTTGACTTTAGCTATGGATTTGGAAGTCATCACCCACAAAGGTGTATTTATAGTCACAGGAGAGAATGAGACACTCCCCCCAAACACCCAAAAGTGGAGAATTTGGAACATGTTCACATTTAAGAGAGTTAGAGGGAGGAAAGGGAAGCAAAGAACGAGAACAAAACCCACAAATGGAAGTAGAAGATGAATAAAGAGACTACAGGGTAACAGAAGCAAAAAATTGATTTTCCAAAAAGGCTGAGAGGAGGTAGCCCTTGGTGTGAGACACTCAGAAAGGCCAAGCGGCATGAAGGTGGAGAAAAGGTCACCGCATTTGCTGATAGGCTGTCACTGGTGACCTTTGGAGAGGAGTTGCTGTGAAGGTGGGGACAGAAGGTAGAGAAAGACACTATGCGGAGGCGTGAGGAAGCCAGTTTGCAACCATGGAGCGCCCCCTCCCCCCTGGTAAGTTTCCAGAGGGAGGAGACAGGAGGAAAAGTTTCACCTTGGAGACAAGTAAAAGGAGTCCAGGAGAAATGGAAAGGCAAGAGAAACCATTGTTTTGATAGCACAGAGGAAGCTGAGAGAGAAGGAACTGACAGATTTGTCCTTTGGAAGAAGCAGATGTTTTTTCTTTTTGAGGCAGTGTGCCGCTTGTGGAGACAGAGAAATCTGAAGTTCTCAAGCCGACCTCTAAACCAGTAACCAAATCCATCCCAGAAGACAGAAATGAATAAACTGCAAAGCAGGTGGGGACACCTACTATGTTCAGGTGTCCAGTCTCAGAGGTACTAGGTGGCAGCATCAGTTCTGATTAGACAATGCCTGGTCATTTTGGGGAGTGTTGTTGGAGACTAGACTGTTACTTTAAAGCAGAATAGTTACTTGGCTACCTCTAAAAAGTTATGACCTAGAAATCTTGCTGATTCCGCTTTTGCCATTAATAACAACTGTTTAAGAGCTGGTATTTTCGGGTAGACACCTTGCTTTAGTTCTTTACGAATAAAACAAAAAACAAAGTCACTGAAACTGCACAAGTAGGTAAAACATATCCCATTCTCACTTGTCTGTTTTCCTTATTCATCAAGAAACTTGGCAAACCTTTTATCTGCAGGTGTTGCAGAGGCAGAACTTCAGCCAGGCCTTTATTAAATTGTCACAGAACCCAAAATTAATAAGATCTGACTGCCTAACGCCACAGGCCTGCTCGACCTGAATGCCCTTAATTGCCCTGCCCGTGGGGATAGGAAAGTGAGCTAGGCCATCCTAATGGTCTTGGTTAAGCCTCCTGAGTGATAAAATGCTTCCAGACATAGCATGTTCCAAAGAGCCTGCTCCCTGGGAAATGCTGTATGGGAGCTGATGGGTAATAGCAGGTCGCTCAGCTGAGCCCAGTCATGAAAATTGAGGTATTAAAGTTAGATATGCAGGAGAAGCGATTCCAGCCCTGGGCCCAGCTTGCGGCTGGTGCAGCCCCTGCCTGGCCACACTGGGCCCAGAAGGGAATTGCTCACTGTCACCTGATACCCCTGCTCAGTAGCTCCAGCTCCGCCTCTTGGGACTTGGCAGCCCTCCAGCCACACACCCTTTCCCCAGGACCTCTGCAGTCGGCCTGACCTGGGTTCACAAGCCAGAGGTGCTCCTTACCAGTGCTGTGATTTCAGGCAACTCACTAAGCATTTCTCAGCCTATGAAATGGAGCCTAAGGTCATCGTGAGATACAGACACTTAGCAGAACAGGCCGCCAAGGCAGAGGGCTTACTGCTCTCACAGAGTGGGATTCACTGTCTTAGATGCTAAGCAGTTGAATATTTCTAACATTTTCCCATTATTCTTTTCATCTCAGATCCCAGTAGCATGTGCTCATTATCAGTCAAACAGCACAGAGAGCTGCAAAGAAAAGCTTGTGTTTTATTCCCGTCCTTCCCTTCCAGCACCTCGCCCCCTACACCCCCAAGTCTCTACTGTCAAGCGTCGTGGGCGTCCCACACACCTGTCTCTCTGTTCACACTTACGGCACAGAGGACTTCTGTCCCCCAAGTGTATGTGTTTGTTGTTTTGTTGTTTTATAAAAATGGGCTCATATTTTTCTTGAACTTACTCTTTGGGCTTTTACAAGCGTCTTGCTAGGTCAGTGTTACAGATGCACTTAATCACGGGAAGAGCTGCATGTTCTCTGAACAGCCTGTCAGCAGTATCATGGGTACATAGTGTATGCTAACAGGATCGCCTCAGCCAGCCTCCTGTTGCTGGATAGCCAGGCTGTTTATGGTTTTGTTTCTCTAGCATAAATATTGTCATGGTTATTATTCAATTATGGCCATAAAACTGGGCCTCCAGTAACACCATAGTTTGGACAGGAAAACCAGAATCTGTAATTAAGTCCTGTATTCTACATTCATTTTTCCTCCATTCTACCCATATCTGTCCTCAGTTCGCCCCTCTCCACCTCCCCTCACCCCCCGACAGTTGCTCCTCACAGCCCTGATAAACCTAGAAACAAGGGGACATTGAAGGCTTGTTTTCATTTCTGCATTTTATTGGCTCTGGCCTTAAGGGGGCCTGTAGTCGCTTTTATGAGAAAGTTTTAGTTGCGAGAGGGCTCTGCAATCCCTAAGCAAAGGTCTTGTGTAAATCATCACCAGGCCGCGCGATACCCGCTGGGAGGGCGCGCTGCCCCTCCTGATGGGTCACTTCATTCCATTCATCTCCTCAGGAAATTCGGAAATACGAGAGTCCATTAAGCAGCGGAGAGCTCTTATTTCGCTTTGGAGGAGCCGTGGTGGAAAATTTTGACAGTTTCAGCCACAGGCTGCATTTTGGGATGTGCGGGCTCAGAAACTGCTTCCGAGAGTGTAGTTTGCCTCGTTCTTTCCCCGTCCTCTGCCTCTGGCGTGGGAGAGACAGAGCTGATCTTAAGACCCTGAGTCTCGGCCCCCGCTGCTGCAGTGGGGGTGTCTACGGGCGGCTGGCACATGGAGGGGAAGGACGGGAGCCTGGCTGAAGGCAAGACCAGCCCTCATGCCTGCGCTTGGCAAAGAGAAAACTAAATTTAGCCCAGTCGCTATATTCGGTTCGACCTATAGCATTTTAGTCACTTTTAGTTTAAAAGTCTCTTCCAGGTATCGAATTTAATTTACATTCTGTCATTCGTTAGGAACCATTCCTAATCCAGAGCTCTTCTTCCAAGCTGCCAACACACAGGCGTGCACACATGTGTGCACACACAACCACACACACAAGCTTCCCGGGCCTCCCGCCAGACAGAAGGTACAGAAAGGTGGGGGCAGGTCTGCCTGCGCGTGCCTCTCGAGGCGCACTTCCCCCCGTCCTCGTGCCCACCAGCCTTTGTGGTGTCCTCTGACTTGGCCTTGGCCCTGCGAGTGTCCTCGGTGCCGCTGGCACACTGGCCCACGTTCCTGTCCCCGTCTCGCCCACCCCAGGCCTCGCCAGCTCCGGTGTGGAGGAGGTCGGGGGCCAAGCTTTGCCACTTTCTCCTTTACTCGCCCCTTGCCCTCTCTGCTGTGGCCATGTCCCTGCAGGGCTGCTGCCGAGGAATTGCCAGACAAGAAGTGAGCACAGGACTCTGAGTGTCGTCACCCCCGAGCTGTCCAAAACATCCTCTAGAGATCACTCAAGAGGAGAGAACAGCCCAGAAATGTAGCTTCTCCTCCTCCTCCTTGACTTTCCTCGAAGCCCCCTCTCACTTCTCCCCCAGTCCCTTTTCATCCTCTTCCTGGTGGCAAAACCCAGTGAACCAGGGGTGCTTTGTTTTCCATGTGGTGCGGACTGGGGGAGCCTGGTCTCAGGGAGGATACGTCTTTTCATGTAGATGAAGGATTTAATCTACCTGGCCATCAGCTGTATGCTTGGTCTTCCATAATTGGGCCCTGGTCAGGGAAGGGACTAGCGGATGACCATGTGGAGCAGGGCAGACATCTTTTGGTGACACTGCACATCACCTTGTCCCAGAATTCCAGAAATACCCAGGTGACCAGTTGCTTTATGTCCGTTTCCCATCTACTGGGGTGTAACGTGTCCCTGGTGGCAGAGATCGCGCTGTTGCTCACTGTTAGGTCCCTGACGCTCGCTCTGCACACAGCCGGCCGTGCCATAGGCGCCCACTTAAAATCCACTGAATGAGCAACTGCAGGAGCCATCCAAACCGGTGCCCACGGTCAGAACCTGTTTGCCCACAAAGGTGAGTTCTGCCAAACCCAGGAGGGCTGACCTGTGCACCTTCAGGTCCTCATCCGAGGATAGAACTGGCGCTAGAGGCCAGGGCAGTCCTCGTGAGCAATAGGCAGAAAAAGGGTAAGGAATTGGGGTACCCGCTATGCCCTAGCAAGAGGAAGAGGCGGAGTACCTGCTAATGAGCAGTCGCCTGGTCTGAGGTGCCATGCGTTCCCGCCTGGGTACAGTGTTAAGGATAAGGTCCCAGCTGTCATCAGTGGCCATTCCTATACTTCAGTGTGGCTTGCATTCATAAAGGAAGAGGAGAAAGGAATCTAAGTCCCTTCGACTTAGCTGTTTCATTGGGGAAGGACTTTGTGTGCACGGGTGCATGTGACTAAAATCCACAAGTGTGGAGCTCGCTCCCCAATCCTTTTCCTGCCTTTTGTCAGTCTGGATTTTATGGGGGGGAGGGGTACAGTATGATGCAGTTTTAAAGGGTTTAGGGTCCAAATTCTGTTACTTGTTAGCAGTGTGACCTCTTACTAAACTCCCTAAGCCTCAGCATCTTCACCAGCCAAACAAGGGAGCGCATTTGTGAGAAGCGTTGAATAAACATGAGCATGTATAACGGGCAGAGAGAAGACACCCTTCACACACTCGCTTCTCTCGCTCAGTCTTGTAATCATTATACCAGCTCATTTTCATTCATTCATTTATAACCTCATTCATTAAACAAATCTGCCTTGAGACACTGCAGTGTAATTGCAAAGACACAGACTTTGGAGCCTCACTATCTGGTTTTAAAATTTTTGCTCAGATATTTACTTACTGGCTGGGTCATCGTGGGCAAGTTACATAACCTCACTATTCCCCCGGCTCCCGTGTGCAAAGAGTGTGTATCATTAGTATTTATTTCATAGGTGATTGTGAGGATTAGTGAAGTTAATGCATTAAGAAGATGGGAAAAACCCGGTAAATGTTAGCTGCTGTCAGACTCTGGGCCAGGCACCATGGGGTGTGGGTGATAAGTAGAAATAGATGGAAATCTCTGAACTAACAAAAGCGACGACCCAACAGGAAAGACGGTTTACAAATAATTATACAAATACTCTTACAACGAAGTTTGTAGTACGTGCTAAGACAGCAGCGTAGCGGGCGCAGTGGGCCGGTGGGGCCTGGGTTTGACCTGGAATGTCTAGACCAGGGCCTGAGGCTACACCTCCCAGTGAAGTGCTGGTCGAGCAGGTTCCAAGGACCAGGGAGATTTGGCCAGGCAGACGCAGAATTCTTGGTACTAATGGCAGCACAAGACCCTAGCGGGGACAGGCAAGTTAGAGACACGGAGATGAGGCTGGCATGGTGGGGAGGGCAGAGGGTGGCCAGGCTGGAGGTGTGTGCAGCCTTTGGGGTCAAGGCCAGGGGTTTAAGCTTGATCCAAAGAGCACCAAAAGCCACCGAGGGGCTTTAAGTGGGGTAAAGGTATGGCAGCTTTGTCACTGTCTTGTTCTATCTTTGGAGCCACAAAGTGAGACTGGGACATAGCCCTGTGGCCATTCATTTATCCTAATACTTTTCTCCAGCACATCTCCAGTAACAGTCCACTTCAGGAGCCATAAGCCAGGGACGTTCAAGCCCTCGACTGTTCTTTCCTTCCTGGCACCGCCATGGGAGGACATACTCATGGGAGAAAGTGCTGGCACATACCCTACTCCAGCCACATCCTCAGGTGCCTACCGCAGCATGAGGTGTGATGTAGATGGATCCGCCCCTAAAGAGCCACGTCCTCGGGAGCTCCTCACGCGGCACCTGGCTCACTTCCGGCTCTGGCGGGTGGCCCTGGGGCAGAGGACCTGCCCCCCGGGCTCCTTAGTTATTTTTGATTTAAGGGAACTGTGGGGTTCCCAGAGACAAGATACCGCGACACAGCTTAGCTTTATTTCTCTATTTTGCTTTCAGCAGCCATTCGTTCCCTCCTCTTGTCCCTCTTTGAGAGCTCCCGGCTCCCTGAGAAGGGCTGAAGCCGTTTGCATTATAATACATCGCATTCCCAGCCAAGGTGTCTGTGCTGGTGAAACCTTCCCTTGATCAAACCCCGCAACTCCTGTCGCGAGTAGTACGGATCAGCTTGCTTTCTTTGCGATGCCTGAGGAGTGTATTTCAAGAAGAAAACACTGCATTCTCTGTGTAACAAATCGTACCTGTCAGGTAGGCTGCCCATCTCTGAGAGCGTTCAGCAAGAGGCCAAACTCTGCTGTCTTCCCTGGACTGTGGCTGATTTCAAGAGCACTGATTAAGCGGCAAACGCAAAGCCTGCACAGACAAATGCAGGTCGTCTCTCCCTTGATGGCCGCGTTGCCATTGTGCAGCCGGGGCCCCTGCGTGCCAGCTCCTTAACAAGGCTGCACTTGACATTCCAAGCGCGAGCAGGCCCCTGGGACCCTCTACCTCCCACGCGGGCTCCACTCTCAAGCTCCCCCTGCGCAAACGCAGCCCTCTCCTCCTCCCACAATCGGGGCTTGAACCGCAGGAAATGAGGGTGCAATTCGATTCGGATTCAGTTTAGGGAATATTTTTATTTTCTGCTTGAACGGTCCTAGAAAAGATACAGGTTTAGTCCTAAGTCCATCTGGCTTATTGGATTTATGTATTTAAAAACAACTTTGATTTGCTTCAGAGCTCACTTTAAAATAACCTGGGCTCCATCTGATTCTGGAAATGAGTGTGACCTAGACCTATTTTCTGCTCAGTGCACAGTTCAAGACCCTGTGTCCCCCATACGAAGCTAAATGAAGCTCCGTTCTGACAAATAAATCTTCAGGGTTCTTATGTGTTTGTGCTTGGGCTCCAAGGAGAGTTGAAAAGACTCAAGAAAACCATTTAAGAAAAGAGCGGGCCTGCAACCAGCTTTAATAAAAACACCTTTCCTTTTTGGCAATGACCATAAGACCAGCCTTCCATGGCCCAAGAGAAGCTTTTGGGGTAGCAACGACCCTGAAAACTTATCATCCGATCTAAGTTCTTCCAGGAAAGAGACTTGACTGTGGCCCAGTTCAAATCATAAGGGTCAGTGCTTCTCTCTGATCTCTTAGCATATGTCTCTCCTTGTATTACCAATCTTTTTCATTTATGGTTAGTGTTTTTGGTGTCTGTTTCAGTTAAGGAACCTTTCTGTACCTTGAGATCAAAAATTTCTTTTCCTATTTTATTTCCTAGATACTTTATTATTTTGCCTTTTATATTTGGCTCTACAGCCTCCTGGCATTGACTTGGAATGTGTATGGGGTAAGGTCAAGTTCTCCCCACTCCGGGGAGCCCATAGCTCTAATACCATATATTTAAAGCCCATCATTTCCTCCACTGGGCTGTGATGTCACCTTCGACACCAGTCAGGTGTCCGTATATATGCAGGGGTCTGTTTTTGATCTCGTATTCTATTGCATTGATTTAATGATCTCTCCTGGATTCGATAACCACACTGCAAAAATTACTTCCACTTAATAATACAGGCATGGGAAAAGTAGGTTTATAGTGGTTTGTGTGGAAAATAATACAATAATTAGTAAATAATAATACAAGAATGAATTCTGTCTCACGTCCATCCGTATACCGACTTCTGCACTGTAGGTGTTGATGCCAGGGAGAGCCCGCCCTTTCACTCTTCTTCTTCAAAAGTGCCTCGGCTTTTCTTGGCCCTTGCATTTCTTTTTCTTTTTTTTTCACTTTTAAATCATTTTTATTTTTTCAATTAGAGTAGACATACATTGTTACATTGGTTTCAGGTATACATTCCACTGATTAGACCTTATATAACTTATTAAGGGATCATCCTGATAAATCTCATGCCCATCTGACACCCCACATAGTAATTAGAAATTATTGACTATATTCCCTATGCTGTACTTTATGTCCCTATGACTGTTCTGCAACAACCAATTTGTACTTCTTAATCCCTTCACCTTTTTCACCCTTCCCCCCCAAACCTCCTCCCATCTGGCAACCGTCAGAATGTTCTCTGTATCTATGAGTCTGTTTCTGTTCTGCTTATTCATTCATTTTGTTTTTTTAGTTCAGCTGCTGATATGTATTTATTGCCATTTTCTTGTTCATATTTTTTATCTTTTTTATTTCTTCTTCTTCTTCTTCTTCTTCTTCTTCTTCTTCTTCTTCTTCTTCTTCTTCTTCCTCCTCCTCCTCCTCCTCCCCCTCCTCCCCCTCCTCCCTTCCCTCCTCCTCCTCCTCCTCCTCTTTCTTCTTTCTTCTTCTTCTTCTTTCTTCTTCTCCCTTCAACATTTTATATAATACTGTGTGGTGGTGATAACTGCTTTAACTTTTTCTTGTCTGGGAAGCTCTTTATCTGTCCTTCAATTCTAAGTGACAGTTTTGCTGGGTAGAGTAACCTTGGTTGTAGGTCCTTGCTTTTCATCACTTTGAATATTTCATGCCAGTCCCTTCTGGCCTGCACAGTTTCTGTTGAGAAATCAGCTGACAGTTTTATGGGATCTCCCTTGTAGGTAACTAATTACTTTTCTCTCTCTGCTTTTAAGATTCTCTCTTTGCCTTTAGTCTTTTTCATTTTTAACTATGATGCGTCTTGGTGTAGGCCTCTTTGAGTTCATCTCTCTTTACTTCCTGGACTTGTATCTCTGTTTCCTTCACCAGTTTAGGGAAGTTTCCTCTCATTATATTTTCAAATAGATTTCCAGTTTCTTGCTCTCTCTTCTCCTTCAGGCACCCCATGATGTGGATATTGGTGTGCTTGAAGCTGTCCCAGAGCCTCCTTACACTATCCTAATTTTTTGGACTTTCTTTTTTTTTTCTGTTCTGATTGGGTGTTTTACATCCTTATATTCCAAACCGCTGATTTGATTCTCAGCATCATCTGCTCTACTGTTGATTCTCTGTAAACAATTCTTCATTTCAGTTATTATATCCTTAATTTCTAACTAGTCCTTTATTATGTCCTTGAGGTCCTCACTAAGTTCACTGAGCATCCTTATGACCAGTCATTTGAACCCTGCATCTAGTAGATTGCTTGCCTCCATTTTGTTTAGTTATTTTTCTGGAGTTTTGTTCTGTTATTTCTTTTGGTCCATGTTTCTTTGTCTCCTCATTTTGGCCGCCACCTGTGTTTGTTTCTACATATTGGGTAGAGCTGCTATGTGTTTCAGGATTGGTAGAGTAGCCTAATGTAGTAGGTGTTATGTAGGGTTCAGTGGCACATCCTCCCCGATCAACCAAACTGAGCACTGAAGTTGCAACACCATTCATGAGGCTCAACCCTCCTCTTGTAGTTGAGCCTTGAGTGCTATTGGCACACCAATGGGAGGGATTTATCCCCAGACCAATCAGCTGCAAGGACTGGCAATGACCACTGACCTCTGACAACCATGAAGGATCAGCTGTGCAGGGTCCCAGCTGTGGAGGTGGTTGAGTGGTGTTTTGATGTGGTCTGAAGCTGTCCGCTGGGTATGCTGGCTCTGGGGCCTCCCAGGAGGTGCAGGCCAAGGTCAGCCGCTGCCTGTGTTCTGCCTGGGGCCACCTGGCATGAGCTACAAAGTGACCCGCAGATGGCTGCTACTTGTGCTGGGCTTAGAGGTGTCCAGGTAAAGCCAACATATGAACCAGGGCCAGCTGCTGCTAGAGCCAGGACTGGGGCCACTTAGGAGAGGTACAGGACACATTGAGGCCAGATGCCGCTTGTTTGAGAGATTAGGAAAATCTGAACCATTAGCCAAGATAGGCCATTCTTATGGAAAAGCCACTGGAAACAGCTTGTGTGGGCCTGTAAGCTGAGTGGGACGGGGCCTCAGAGAATCATCAGGGTGGGTGAACAGTGTGAGCCAGGCTGATGGAGACTCAGACATGGCACCTGCCTGCCTGCTCTTTTGGGGGAGGGCTCATCAAGGAACAGTGGCTCCTGCCAGCACTTCTGTCTGGGAGAAAGGTGCCCCACCCCAGCACTCTCCCTGATGCTGTGCAGTTCAGCTCCTCCCTGTATGTCTCAGGTGCATTTCAAGTTGCTGCCCTAGTGCTGGAGCTCAGAGGGAGTGAGTCCACATACATCTGTGCATGGGCCCTTTAACAGGAACTGCCCGGGACTCAGTCTGTCTCGGCCACACTCCCTGCTGGTTCTTACAGCCAGAAGTTATGGGTATTTCTCTTCCTGGGACTGGAACCCTGGGCTGGGGGACCTGGTGTGGGGCTAGGACCCTCACTCCTCAGGGGGGGACCACCACAGCCAAGATATCCGTCCCAGTTTTTATCCACCACATGTGCATGTGGGACCAGCCTGTTCTACGTCTCTGCCCCTCCTACCAGTTTCCATGTGGCTTCTGCCTTATGTGCTTTGCTGTGGGACTTCCACGCAGCCAGATTTCCGGTGGTTCGGAAGATGGCTTGTTCTGTAGTGTAGTTGTAATTTTGATGTGGTTGTGGGAGGAGGCAAGCACCTCATTTACCTACGCCACCATCTTGCCCAGAAGTTGCCCCTCATATTTCTAAATACATTTCAGAGTCAGTGTCAAGCTATGTGTACACACACACACACACACACACACACGCACCCCTGTTGGGGTCTTGACTGGCATGTCATTAAATTTATAGATCAAATGTGGGGAGAACTGACATCTGCAAAATACTGAGGTTCAAAGCCATGAATGTAGCTTGTCCTTCCTTTTAGTTAGGTCTTCTTTAATTTCTCAGTAAAGTTTTACATAGTTTTCTGTGTGAAGCTCTTACATATAGGCTCTTAGTAGATATTTGATAATTTTAACATTATTGTTATTGTATCTTTTAAAATTTCACTTTCTAACCGGTATGTAGAAATGCAGTAAATGTTTATAATCTGACCTTGTAACCAACGGGTTTTCTAAACTCAATTATTAAGTAATTATTTGCAGATTATTTTGGGTCTTTGACATATATAATTACAACCATAAATTTCCTTAAGTAATATAAGTCTGTTCAAGTTTGTTATTTCTTCTTGGGTCTATTTTATTAACTGCTCTGGTTTTTATCTCAGTCTGTTTGCTTTGTGTTTAATTTTTTCTTTTCTAGTTTTATAAAATGGAAGTTTAGATCAATTTGAATCTTTACTCTAAGCATGATTTAGTTGCATCTCAAGATTTTTGATATGACCATGTTCTTGTATCATCCAGTGAAAATATTTTCTAGTTTCTCATGTGATTGTTTGAACCAAAGATTACTCGTATTTGTGTTGTTTAATTTCTAAATACAAGGGATTTTCTTGGTTACTTTATCACTATTATTTCCTTCGATTGTGTGTGTGGAGGGGTTTTTTGTTTTGTTTTGTTTTGTTTTTCACTTTTAACTCTCTCTTCTCCTAGGGCATTTCAGAATATGTTTGCTTATTGTTTTATACCATCTGACAGGTCCATAAGGCTATGTTAACTTCTTTTTCAGTCTTTCTTCCACATCTTGTATAGTTGCTATTAATCTGTCTTTGGATTCACCCCTTTTCTCTGTCATGTCCATTTGCCTATTAAGTTCATAGCATGATGATTTTTTTTTTTAATTTTAGATATTATATATTTCCATTCTAGAATCTTCATTTTTTTCTTTTTCACTATTTCTGTTTCTCTGCTGAGTTGTTCCTTTACTGAAACATACTTTGTCTTACTTCATGGAAAATCATTTACTACAGTGCTTTCAAACCCTTTGATGCTGTTTTCAACATTTAGTTCACTTTATACCTGGACTCAGTCGACTCTTTTCTCTTGAGAATATGCTCCATTTTCTTGGTTCTTTGAAAGTCAGGTAATTTCAGATTATATACCAAACATTATGAATGTTAAGTTACGAGAATTTGGAATGTGTTATTTTTACCCAATTTTTATTGCTTCCTTGTTTTAGCAGGTAATTTTGGGGGCTAGGTTTGAGTTATGATTCTCTTTCTTGGGCAGCAGCATGGGTCTTAACTCTGTGGCTTTGGCTCCAAATCTCTTTCCTGCCCGAGGCAGTCAGGGGTCGTACAGGTAGTTGGGTAAGTAGTTTGGGGAGCCCTGATCTGGCTCTGTCCCTTCTGAGGGCCCTTCCCTGCCCGAGCACCCAGGGTTGCCCAGGTTCACTTTTCTGTCCCCTGGGCCAGAGAGACTGCAGGTTTTTCAAGCAACCCTGCTGCCCCTGGCCCGCAGGCCGGCCCCAGGCTATGGGCCGTGGCCCTGGGAACTTCCTTGTGTGGCTCTCTGGCTCTCTGCTCTAAGCCAGCTACCACTCCCCTCTGTCAGTCTGCCGAAGACGTTCAGGTCCCAGCACCCTCAGGCAGTTGGATTTCTGTTCTGTGCAGGGTTAGTAGTTGTTCTCTGCAGGGGGAGGGGGATATCTTAGTCAGTCATACCCAGAGTCAAAGCTGTCCTTCAGAACTCAGTCCATCAGGGCTGTGCGGAGAGGAGGATCCAGTGGAGCGAGTCAGGCTCCAGACTGACCTCTTGCTCAACTTGCTACAAGTAATTTGCCACTAAGTTTCCTGGTTTCTGACACTCGGATGTGGGCGATAGGATCAGACCACTTCTCTTCCTGTCCCAAGTGCCCAGACACACTGGCCTTCCGAGCAGGTGGACTCCAAGTGGACCCAAGCCACACACCTACACAACCTACATTTGGAAAGTTCCTGGCTTTCAGATGCATTTAACAGGACACGAGTTAAGTCTGGCAATTAGAGTCCTGTGTTCCATGAGGAAGAACCTTCCCTGACCCTTGTCGCCAATGTCCCTGCCTGCCATCGGCCTGGCCTCTTAGTGCTATTGGCCGGGCCGCCTGAATGTCATTGCCCACATTCCGTCTCCTCTGAAATCTATTTTCCCCGCCTCAGAGAGAGCCCGTTGAATTTCTCAGTTATCAAATTGTACAGTCATGAACTTCTATACTTGTAAGAGGTAATACGGTGTGAGTTCCTTTTCCATGGAAATGTCATAATGGCTCCTCTGGGGAGTGGATGAAATATTTAAAATACTCTTTCAGTCTCAATCGCCCATTAAGAGAGGTGCAAAGGTGGAACGCCACGTTGTTAAGGCTGGACTAGAATCCGTGCCTTTGAGCAGCTCTGAGGCGGTTTGCATCCCTGACGCGCCGCTGCCTCAGCCTTCTTTATGTTTCTCTCTCCATTTTTCTACCTCCATTAAAAACTACGTAAATGGGCAAATGAAACATTTGAGTAGAGAAATAATATTTCTCTACTAACACACATCTTTGACACACACAAGCTGATTTGGGGCAATACATTTTAAGTACCTTTAAGGCTAATTAAGTCAGTATGATTCTGTTGTCCTACCACAAAGCAGCAGCTTTTTCAGCTTTTTGTGTCCTTCCAGAACTTTCTGTGTGCTTACATGTATTTGTTCCTGTAGAAGAGCGATAACACCATGTTTCTGTGTGTGCTTGTTTTTAAATAGAATTGTCAACACGTTTCACTCTGCAGTTTGTTTTTCACATTCAGCAATCTCAGCAGTGTTTGGATTTTCCCCATGTTGGTAAGAGACTTCTGGCTCTCTTCTCTCGAACTCTCATTTTGTTTTTGTAACAGGATGGTACCACACTTTATTCAGCCCTTCCCTGTTAAAGCAGAATTGGGTTGTTTGGGGCTTTATCCCTCTCGCTGTTTCCCACAAAGGCAAATCTTTATATTCTTTAGGTATTTAGTGTTCATTAGCTTCCGTGTGACAGATCAGAGGATGGATGCCAGTAGCCAGCCACGCCTAGTGTAAAGGTGTCACAGAGATTTTAAAACCTCACTTCTAGTATTAGATTACAGACGGGGTCATCTGAATTTTACTTCAAGGGTGGTGGGGGGCGGGTAGGAGAAACAGCTGAAACACAAACAGTGGCCATCGAGGCGTCGGCTCCAGACCCAGCTGCATGTTTTTCAGACATTAAGAAGGAAAACCAAACCACAGGAAACACATGGTGAATGTGTTCATTTTGTTTTCTTTATGTTTTTAATTAGAAACCAGCAGAAATCTCCTGCAGAGATGAGGAAAGCAAACTCTTAATTAAAAAGAGTGTGTCACGTATGTGGGGACCCCATTTCTTCCCCGACTCTCCAGGTAAAGGCCACTTCCTGCACCCCAGGAACTCCAATCAGTGCCGCCCTCCTCCCACCTCAGGCAGTTGCATAGCCGTGCTGCAGGCATTAGGAGAAAAAGCACGAGCCTTTGCGTGTATTTCTCTTTTCAAAATTAGTTGCATATTCTAGGAGGCTTTATAATATATCTGTCTCATTCTCATATGAGATATTTAAGCATTATGGACGTACTTAAAGAAGAGAGTATAAAAAAATCCTTCCCCAGTTCCTTTATCCCAATATTAATTAACATTTTGGTAAACATCTTCCAGACAGTGCATTTCCTCTCTTCTCTGCAAAATATAATTTCCTATAAATAGGATTATAGCACTCATGCGTTTTTATAGCTAGCTTTTGTTCACTCAACAACATGCTCTATATAGCTTTCTTTAATATTGCTAATAGATGTGATCTTCCCTTGATATTGACTAAATCGTAACCAGTTCCGTAGTGGTGCGGTCCATGTGACCGTTCATCCACCCCTGCAGCCCCGCATCCATTTCTCCCCCACATTTCTGCCCGCCGCTTGTTACGGGTCAGGCATCGTGGGCACACAGCGGGGAGCAAGGCGGGCACAGCTCGAGGCCCATAGGGATGAAGGCCTAGTAGAAAAACTGAGCAAGCAGTGGCAACATACGATAAATCCCATGGGGCCTGGCCTAGGCGGTACGATTAGGGGAGGCTTCTTGGAGGAAGTAATGACTGTACTGAGAAATCACAGAGGCTGTGGGAGTTTGTAAGACAGCAGGAGAGGGGAAGGTGTTTAAGCCAGAGGGAACAGCATTTGCAAAGACGTGGAAATAAGAGGGAAGCTGGCCATGTTGTGGAAATGAATGCAGTCCACCTCGCTGGGGCACACGGTTTTGGAGACGTGGAAGCAAACGAGGCTGGGGTGGCAGTGGCATTTGCCTTGCCCAGGGGCCATCTGCCCTGAGTCAGCAGCTATTTCCCTGGTACGAGCATGTTACGTCCCTAAATCACCTGGTTAGACGCAGGCCTGGGCACGCCTTGGGTAAACCGGAGCAGAAGGTTAGGCCCACCTGTGTCGACACACTCGTGGAGGATTGTAAACGTGACCAGAAACATTTATAAGAGTGTCCGAAAGGAGGCAAGGACGTGGCAGTGGGAGTGCGTGGATTGGCTATGTTTCTGGTGCTGCTGAAGGGGACTGAACGGGGACCAGACCGAGCACGTGTGGGAACGACGACCTGAGCGCCTAGGCCTCCGTTACCTGGCTCCAGCTGGTGCAGGGGCATTGGCCTGGACGTGGGGCAGACCTCCCGATGGGTATTGGAGCATTAATATTGGAGGGACACTCGACCACCAGCCGGGCCTTCAGGTGCACAGTGAGGTGAATGAAAGGGAGCGGCCAGGGCAGCAGGCCCCTGGCACCCCAGGTGCGGGTCCCTTGCCTTCAGGGGCATGTGCAGGGCTGGGACAAAGTGAGTCGGGTGAGTGCTCGGCGGGGGAGACTCGGGCGTGAAGCGGAGACCCCACCTGAGTGAAGCAAAGCAAAGCACCGCCACCACCGGGGGAGCATGTCGCCCCAGGAAACAGGCGGTGCACGGGCTGGGGGCTGAAGAGGTAGGTTTCCCCTCAGGAGCCAGAGTGGGGCTGGGAGCGGGTGCGGTTCTAGCCCGCCTGCCCTGGTGTCGCTGCAGGGTCACTCAAGGTCTCCTGAATAAGGAGTCGGGAGTCCAAAAGCTGGTTCTGTAGCAGCCGCGCCAGGGATCTAACCTCAGCCTGCTCCCTTGCCTGTGGTGTGTCCTCGGGTATGGGACCTCCCAAGGCTGTTCCTTCCTCTTTAAAATAGGCTGTTGACACTGCCTCACTGAAATCAGTGACCTGTAGGGCTGGGGTGGTGGCAGCCATGCTGTCGTCACGGCTCTGGTGTTTGACTAGAAAGGAAAGGTATGAGTAAGAAGCAAGAGCGTCTTCCCCCAGAAACCCAGGACTCCTCTTGCATCAGCCACCTTCAGCAGCGAGGGGGTGGGGGGCGCAGAGAAGCGGCTTTCTCCAGACCCCCAGAGCTCCACGGGGCAGAGCTCCAGCAGGCTCCGGCCAGCCCCGGTCCCCACGGGGTCAGAGTGAAGCCATACCTGCACCAGCGTCTTAATCGCTGGCATCGGAAGACCAAGGGACAATTAGTGAGATTTTGCCTTCGGAAATGGGGATAAAGGGACTGACACAGGGGATCTAGAAGTCAATCATTTATAAGTTAGGCATTTAGAAGTGACCACATTACCTCAGGTGTGGCTTCAAATGAACATTTTTATACCCGCACAGCCCCACCAAGGGAAATTCCAGTAAAGGAAGGTAGAACCGTGGCGCCCCTGCTTTCTAAGTTCTGTGATCCCCTGGGCTTTCTGCTTAAAATATCCGTTTTTTTCTCGGTGTTGAAGAAGATTGTTGAGTGCCTAGCAGGACACTGTCCAACTGGTCACTGTCCAGAGTATCAAAGGAAAAAGTACCTCTGATCACCTTTGGACTCCACAGTCAGGGTGGAAGCCCATCATTTCCAGACAGTGGGAGGGGATCTGCAAATGAGTCACATTCTGGTGAGTGATATTCTAAGTACCTTGCACGTGAGAGGGAAACGTTTATTGACTGTATATTACACTGAGAAATAGGAAAGATAAATATTTGTACTTCCATTGAGACACATTTAAAATTCCCAAACACCCCTTGTATAATCTGCTAAGCAACTATTTTGCATGCTTTCCTGAACAAGTGATTATAACATTTATTCTAGTCTGTGTGGATGTGTTATTGGTGGTTATTTGTAGTTGTTATTTACCTGTTGTTGGGTTCTTTTTTTTTTTTTATTTGAGGAGGTGGTAACAACATAATAGAAATTATATATAAGGTTTTATAATAAATCTCTTCTGCTTTTTCAAATCAGAACTAATTTGGTTTCTCTACTGAGAAAATATACAGATCCACAGTCTTGAAAATTGTTGATGGGACACAGGTATTAGGTAGGCGGCATAAAGCCCTGCTTCCGGAGCCGTGGGGCTGCGTTTCCGGCTCATCGGCCACGCCGGCCGGCAGAGCTGCCACACGTGCAGTACCATCAGAATACAATAAAATGCGTATGGCTAAATTAAGATGAAATGGATATTTTTCTTTGTTAAGGAGGCACCCCAGGGTTGTAGATACCTCGGGGTGTCAGCCACCACTCAAGAACTTTTACAACACGGAGATCTGAGGGAGCAAACCACCGGCAGAGTGCTGATTAGCCACATGCTGAGGTGCAATGGCTTGCCATTCATTGTGTTCATTTCCCATGTTCAGAAGACTAACTGGGATGAAACATTTTAGGAGTATTTGCCTAGCAAGCGTATTAAGAAGAAACGAGAGTGCTGAAAGACCCGTTGGGAGGTTCTGGGCAGGAACTGAAGAGGGTCTTGGCAAAGGAGGGGGCAGTGGGGTGAGGAGGGAGGGGTGGAGGCGGCCAAGAGAGGAGACAAAGCCGAGGGGAAGGGGCCGGAGAGGTCCCCGCTTTAAGGCGGCAGGAACATGTGGTCTTGGGGAAAAGGCCTTTGGTTTATACTTACAGAGCCTGCAGTCATCCAAGGCCCTGTGTTCCTCGGGGACGCGCTGACATTCTCTCTTTCTGAAAGCCTTTTTGGACTATTTAGTCAGCACAGAACGTTCCCTTTCTGTTGTAATTGCCTCTTGCCTTTCAGTTCCTCCAAGTCATGAGTTCTCGGCTGGCAGGGCCTTTGCCTTTCATCTTTGTATCCCTGAAGCCCCTAGCAACATACCAGGCACATGATAAGTATTTATTCAGTGCTTGAAACAGGAAAGATGTGGTCAGGAAACTGAGAGAAGTGAGAGGTAAAGTGGAGAAGGGCATTTATTATTTGATATCTGTCTTAAAATTTGATAACCAAAAGGACCAAATTCTACAGCAACATCCTTAATTTACAGAATGGCAAATCGAGGCCCAGGCAACGGAAGCACCTTGGCCGACCAGGGTCAGGGCCGAGCAGCGCGAAGCAGAGTCGGGGTCAGAAAGCCAGCCTGTGCCGCGTGCCGCTCTGTTCCCGCCTGCCGAGCTCTCCTGCCTCGCGCAGAGGGAGCAGGGCCTGTTTTCGTTTACTCAGAGCGAACAAGGCTTAGGCCACAGAGAAGCAACTACATGAAAAATATCTTTTAATAAACACAGTGGTACCTGATGATTCTAAAAGGGCTGGGCTGAAGCCCCTAAGACTGACCACAGAACACATGGGTAGGTTCTAGAAAATTGAATTTTTTAATTCTTACTTGATTAATTTTTGATAGGTGAACACAATCACACGATTTGAAACCTTCAACAAATGATGAGGTGTAAATAAACAGGCAGTGAGAAGACTTTTTCCCTGCCTTGTTCCCCACCAGGCCAGTTATCACCCATCACAGAAGTTTGTACTTTTTTTAGTTTCTTACGCATCTTTCAGGGTGTCTCTGCGGCTGTACAAGCCAATGTGAATAAATGTCTTACTTCCTTTTAAGTACACAAAATGTAGCATATTAAAGACAGAGATCTGCACTGTTGCTTTTAATTTAAAATATACCTCAGAGAATTCATATCAATACGAAATAACTACCTTACTGAGCTACAAAGTATTCCATTGGATGGATGCAACATAATTTAATTAAATGGTCCCTATTGATGGACATTTCTAACTGCTGATGTTAGGGAAGAAAAAAAACAACAAACCCTTAACGGCTGACATCGTACATACGCCAAGAGTTTGTGCAGTTGTAATTTTGACGTGTCGCCGGTCGCCCCGCAGTGGCTGCGCCGGTTTGCATCCGCGTCAGCAGCCTGAGAGCACCTGGTTCTTCACGGCCCCTGCTCCGCAGCGTGTTATTAAACTTTAGGACGTTAGCCGATCTGATGGGCGAAAACTGCTTTCTGGGTAGTTTAATTTGCATTTCTCTTAGGAGTAGGGTCGAGCATCTTTAAAATGTTAAAAAATGGAAACAGAGAGAAAAACTAAAATAGGACTTTCTCCACTTACCGAGGTCAACAACCAGCCCACAGGCAGCCCCAGGAGACCGCCCCCACAGAGGAGCACCGGAGCAGACGCCCCGGGGCCAGCACACCGTCTCTCATGCCGGTTCACAAACCCTTGAATGGTGGGGCCTGCTGTCTCCGTTTGATGGATGAGGAAACTGAGGGTGAAGGAGGGTGACCTTCTAGAGACCTTTTAAGTGACAGAGCAGGGGCTTGAACCCTGGTATGGAGGACTCCAGGACCCCAGATCTGCCGGCACCCTGCATCGCTTAGGCCGTTGTATTTATTCGGAGAGTTTGAATTAGGTCATTTGTATGCGGCTCTCTCATTGGATTTATGCTCTCCTCCCTGGCCTAGCCATCTCCCAAGCCTGCGCCTGTTTCAGAGGGACATATTTTTCCTTTAATGTGGCTGTGGTTCATTGCTTTTTCCTGTAGAGTTTCGAGATGCAGCAAGTTTGCTCTCAGGCGGCCTCCCCCCTGTCTGCACTGCATCCTTTTCTGCTGGTGTCTTGATAGAAGCCACTGTGTTTTTAGTAAATTACAAACATTGATTTGTTTTCTCTCTCACCTTTATATAAATAAACACGGGAGTGGGGGCATTGGGCTGCAAAACGATAATTAAAAAAGCAGTTGGGGAAAATGCATTGTTTTCTTGATTATATATGAGGGATTAACTCAACGCAGTCATGTGAGAACAAAAATGTAAGACCAGTTGATTTATAGCTAACCACAGCAGGACTTTCCCAGAATTACCTAGGAAAGGCTAGTTCCCCCAGGTAGGACTATTACTTTGAAAGGGATGGATAATTTAAAGGTCAGTTCTCTAGATGTATAGCAGATGTGTCTCTACCACCAGTGTCGCAGAGAATTACTAGTGCTCCCCTAAAGTGGCAGTCACCCTGAGCCATAGCAGCTGTACCTGTCCAACTAGGAAGCCTTCACTGGGCTGAAAAACAGCTTGGGTTGCTCCGCCCGCCCCCCTCTGGGTCTGTTTGCAAGCCCTCCCCGGTTCCATGGGTCTCAGTACAGCATCCAGACACCTGCCCCGCCCCTGCAGCCACATTCAGGACCCTCCCTGTGGTTACCCCAGGCAGCACTTCTAGAAACCACCTGTGCCTCCCGGTCTGGCTCACTTCTCCTCCTGCCCTGAAGCCTCCACCTGCCCACCAAAGAAAGGGAAGCTTTGTGGAGGCCCGGTCCCATCCCCAGGTCCCACCCCTGTACTGCCGCCAAAGGGGTGTCACAATCTGGAATACCAGTGACCAGGTGAAGGCTGTTTCTAATGAAAGGCACCTAGGCAGGACAAATCCCTTGACAATTGTCGTGAAAGTACTCTTTTCAAGGACCTGACATGCAGCTCAGTAAGGGATGGAGGGGCTTTGAAGACCTGCCCCTACCCCACGCACTGCCATTTGCCTCGCCCAGGGCCACCTCAGCGTCATCGTTCTCTGCCCTGGGTAGCCAGGAAGGAGGGAGTGACAGAAGAAGAAACAAGATGCAAATACTGTCGACTCTTGAACAACGCAGCAGTTGGGTGTGCTGGCCCCTTGCACAAACGTCCACTGGCAACTTTTGGCTCCCCCAACACTTAACTAACAGTTTACCCCCTGGACCGGAAGCCTTACCGATAACATAAAGAGTTGATTAACACTTATTTTGTATGTTATGTATATTATATACTGTATTCTTACAATAAAGTAAGCTAGAGAAAAGTATTATGAGGAAAATCATAAGGAAGATATAATAAATACTTATAATATTTATTGAAAAAGGTCTGCACGTACGTAGACCTGCACCAGTCAAACCCATGTGGTTCAAGGGTCAGCTGTACTTCTGTTTTTCTTCTCTCTGCTTCCCCTGTGAACAGCCTCCTTTTTAGGAGGTGGTTCTCGCCCTTGGCTGCACACTGGAGTCCCCGGGAGAGTTTTAGAAACACCGATGGCTGGGTGCCGCCCCCAGAAACTGGCCTTTGGATAGATGAGGCTGCAGCCTGAACACTGAACACTGAGTCATTTTATGGCTCCCTGCAGGTGCGCCCGCACTCGCAGCAGCATTACCCACGGCAGCCGGAAGGTAGACCCAGCCCAAGGGTCTGTCCCTTGGATGCTGGCCAAACAGAATGTGGTCTGCACACGCAGTGGCGCATTATTCAACCTTAAAGAGGGAGGAAGATCTGACGTTCAACGCATGGACTCAGCGTGAGGACATTATGCTAAGTGACATAAGCCTGTCGCAGAAGGGCAGATACTATCGATGCCACTTATATGAAGTACCTGGGGTGGCCATGGACTTCCGGCTCCCTCTTGGATGTCATGGCACCCACATGACTGTCCCCACATCAGTTCTAGGAGAGCCTCCGGGGTCTCTACTTCCCTTCCTGAGGTTACAGACTCAATTGCAATGGTTGGTGCCTGGGGATGCACATTTTAATAGTCTCCCCAGGTAATTCCAGTGTGCCTGTGCGGGCTGTAAATCACGGGATATCGTAAACTCAAATTCCTTGATCTCGCTGGAAGGCCCTGGGCAGCCTGGTCCCACTGTGCTTTCTCAGCAGACCCTCCTGCCTGAGGCTCGGACAGGACATTTCGTCCTCCTCATGGCACCCTGCGCTTACAGGATGCCCGGGTTTGGAATCGTCTTCCACCTGGACCGCCTCCGGCTCCTTCTCCGCCTACTGCCGCCCTCCCCAACCTTTGAGACTTGGACAGGATTTTTACCTCTCCCACACGGCTTTCCTGGGTTCCCTCCCCATTCTTCTCCTCTCTCCTCCCCCTTCCTGCTGGTTACAGTTGGTTTCCGGCTTCGGGGCTTTTCCCACTGTGCGTGTGTGTCTCTCCCTCTTGACATCTGCAGCGCAGGGTCTCAGACTTGAGTCTGGTCTGGGAGGCCATGGTCCAAGCGTGACCGCTGGCTCAGAAGACGGTTCAGTGTTTACTGTACTCCGTGGACTTGAACTCTCCAGCCATAACCTTCCGAGCTCCAGAGAAATATATCTCATGGTACACATGATGTCTCAAGCTTTTCAGCCAAACCCCAGGCAAATGAGGCCTTGCTCTCACCTGCAGACCCCCCTTCCCACAATGCCCCCCTGTCTCAACAGTGGCATCTCTGGGCACCTAATTGCTCAGGTCAAAATGCTGAATGTCACCCTTGATACCTCGATAATTCTCACCTCCTACAATTCCCTCCCCAATATCAATTTCACACCTCCCCTTTTCTCACCCCCGTCCCCACCACTTGCTCCAGGCTTCTCTCCACAGTGGAGTGCCAACGATCCCAGACACCACCCTCCTTGGCCCCCCTAGTTGGTACCCCTCACTCGTGTTTCAGCACGTCCGGCTCCCTGCAGGTGAGCGACTCTGTCGCTCAAACTCTCTCGCCAGCTAGCCGTTGCTCCTGGCAGTCACAGCGTTTAATGGGCTCCGGAAGGCTCTGCCCACGTGCCTCCTGCCACTCACCCTGTTTGTCCTTCCAATCCCAGCAACACCAGCCTCACCGCCGCTCTTTATTTTGACCTCACATCTTTCCTTCCTCAAGAAATTTGTCCATAACATTCTTTCTGCCTGGAATGCTGTGCCCCAACCCCTTCTAATGGGCCACCTTCCACTCTTCTTTCAGGCTTTACTCTAAATGGCCCTGCCTCGGGGACACCTGTCCTCAGCCCATGTGTGGTGCGTGGGTCCCCAGCTTACATCACAGAGCACTCCCGACGTTCCCATCAAGGGCGTGATCCAGGTGTGCTCATCAGAAATAGCCCTGTGGAGACCCCTGCTCCACTGGGCCCCGCCCCAGGCGTTTCCCTGAATTCAAGCATCCAGTCATGGCCCAGTGAGGACTTACGACATCAGTCAGCTCCATGCCATCTCTCTGCCTCTGTAGACTGGCCTCATTTTCTGGGACCCGCTCCTTCACAACCCAAAGTACAGAACATCTTCAGTACACCTGCCATGGAATGGCTGCTCTCTTGAGTTGGCCCAGGCAAATCACTGATAGTGCAGTGGGGAGGGCTGGTTGAGGAGGGGCAAATGCAGGAGTAGCCTCTGGTCACAATCATGGTGACACACCTGAGTCCTCCAGCTCATGTCCCCTGATCTCCCATTGTGGCTGGGAACTTGGTTCTGCAGCTTCGGAGGGCTGGGGTGGGGAAGGAAGACCCCGCCCCGTTCTCTGTCCCCTCCGGGCGTGTTACCATGAACAAAGAAGGGAGATGATTTTCTTGTGATGAATGCTGCATTTTAAATGAAATTCCTTAGGCATTTTAAACAATCACATTTATTCTGCATGCAACAATAGTTTCATTATATATAGTGAAAATCCTTCTAAATGTTAATGTAACATTGGCTCAAGAACCTCCTGTTTGGAATAAGTAAACCAAGATATGGCCTCACACTAGTGAAAACTTACTGAGCCCAGTTGTCTCCCCACTGCACATTGTTTTAGGGAGAAAAACAGGTTCTCATGGCTGCAAAATAGGGCGCCTGGGAGACCTGGGTTCCAGTCCTAGCTCACTGGTGGGGTGGCTCTCAGGAAATTGTTACTGAGCCTCCTTTTTAGGGGTTTTAAAAAGATAACATGAGCGGATGTATGAACAGATTCATATACAGTGCTTTGAGTATATTGTATATTGTTATACCCTATAGTCAATACTGAATATATGGTGACTGTCAGTAGTTATTGGTATTATAAATTCCTTATTTTCTAGCTCAGTAATAAAGCTTAATGGGTCAAATTGAAACTTGCCTAACATCCATCATTCATTCAACAAATATTTCTCGGGTCCCTCCTAATGCCCCGGCAGTGTGCTAGGTACTGGGTATTATTCTGGTGAATAAATTGGGCATGGTTTTGTCCTCGTGGTGCTTAAACTTCAGTGGGAGGCAGAAAAACAAGTTAGCAAACCAATGAACACAGAGCTGTAAAATGCGATAAACACCCAGGAAAACGGGCGATGTGCTCTGAGAGGAAGGGATGGGGGCCGCAGGGATGGAGCCGCCAGGAAAGGGGCAAACGGGCAGCTGCCACTGGCGGCCAAGTCCACTGGCTTAGTCTCTTCCCACCCCAGCACGCAGCAGCCTAGGCGGCTTGGTCGGGCGCCCGTTTGCCCGTTGTGGTATTTGTCAAATGCGCTGATAACATTGTATAAGCCAGGCTAACTGTAATGCTCTAATCTCACCAAATACGGTGAGTGTGGAACACACTCCCAACATACAAGTCAGTGTTTGAAAAAAATAATTCACCACAACTAAATGGAATTATTCTCAGACTCCAAAGATGGACTGACACAAAGAAACTTGCCAATATAATTTATTGCCTATCAGTGTTATTCAATATTAAGGAGAGGCTTTTCTTTACTACTTATTGATGTGGTTCTAAGGCTTTGGCTACCAAGTATGGCAGTTAAAATATGCAAACCTTGAAGGTTAGTATAACAGATGCATTTGTGTAGGGGAGAAAACCAGACTTCTCTTCCAGGTTAGCTCAGGTCACGTTAGCATCCATAAGACGTCAAACTAGTGTAAGCGGCATTTCTGCCCAGTCTGTGCGGTCAGCCCAGCCCAGCAGCACTGAACCCCCAAACGTCGGGACTGCTCACTAGTGACGGGGCTCATGTGAGCGTGTGACTGACAGCCTCTGTTTCTGAAATTAATTACTTCTCTCCTGGAGTTAAATTTGCTGATGATGCTTCTCACAAAAATACGAATTCTTTACATGGAAAATGCTCTAATTAAATGAGAATAAAGGCAGAACATTTCCAGACCCAAATGAGATACATTTATTCCGTGCATGTGGTTGGATCTTTAATAATAATTTGAAATGTAACCGTCTCTTCCCTCCTGGGACAGAGATGATGTCTTGCTGTTTCCTGTATTTGCATCTGGCTCCTTCTAATGTTTATTTATGACTGTTGTGAAAAGGAGGGATGTGTTCTTTTCATTTTTTCCCCCGAACACCCCCTGTCCAGTCTTCCCAAACCCAGTGCTATGGGCTGAATTGTATTCCCACAAAATCCCTGTGTTCAAGTTCTAAGCTCCAGTGTTACTCTACTTGCAGATACAGCATTTAGGAGGTAATTAATTTGTAAAGGTGGGGCCTTAATACAGTAGGATTGGTGACCTTATAAAATGGGGGAGTCTTATTTCTCCTCTGTCTCTCTTATTAAGAGAGGACAGTGAAGGTAACTGGGAGTACAGAAAAAAAAAATTCCAGCTTTCTCTTCTTTCTTCCATCTAAACATTATTTTCTGCTTTTAACACTTGACCCATTCAGGAGAGTGTTGGGTTACTTGTGTCCTTTGAACTGGCTTCTAGCGCACATGGGCTTGTGTACATTTCTCTGCAAAGAGACCAGAGACATTTTTGTTGTCTGAGAATCAACATCTCATTCCTGTGTGCCTCCTCCTCTCCTTGACTCTCTTCATGGGAAGATACGTGGAAGGGACAGCAGGGACCTCTTGTGTGCCAGGTATGGGCCGGGCCCCAGGGCCCGAGACCATCCCTTTAAGCCCATTGCTGCTGTAGGAGAAGCTCAGCCATACCTCTTCTAAGCAGCGCCAACTAGGCGTGTCTGGCTTTGAAGTCAGTGCCGTTGTCATAGCTCTCCACCCCATGTCCTGATACTCTCAAGAGCCACTTGTCACAGGAGCTGCAGCTGGCCAAGAGCAGGTGTAATGCAAAGACCAAGCTGACTTCCAAGTGTCCAGACCCCTATCAAGGTCTACTCTCCCACACCTCCCCCTCCCCTCACCGCAGATCTGGATCCATTCGGCAAAGGAGAAAGAGAAATCCCACATGCTCGAAGCCCTCTGGGCTCCCAAAGGTTGCTCTGTGATGTATTGGAAGGGAGGGGTGGTAGAGAAAGAATCAAAAGAAAGAGACACTGTCAAATCAGAATCTTTGCGTTGTAAGCTAGCTCGAGTACAGGGTGGGGAGGGATTTAATGAACGAAGAGGGGCATCTCATAGAATATGAGAGCAGAAAGTGCAAGTGGCTGGCCTTGCGGAGGGACCTGGCAGAGCGAGGAGCCAGAAGCTGGACAGGGCGCTTCCATCCCTCATTCTCTGCCTTTGCTGCTCAACTGCTCCTCCTCCTCTTTCCACATACCCCTTGCCTTGACTGTCCGGTCTACAGGGTGGACTGTGGGTGCCCCGCACAGTCAAGGTTACATGTTCTTGTCTCAGCTGTCCAGAGACTTCTGGGCTGTCCTTGAGTTCCCATTCATACATTCCCACGACAGAGGAGCGGACTGGCATAGCTTGGGTGAGCCTTCCACTGTTGGTCCGGGTTTCTGTGGCCCAGAGTCAGAATCACAGACTAAGCAATGCAGTGGGCTAGGGACCCAAAGGTCTCTCCCCGGAAGTGCCCCGCAGGCAGAGGGGAGGGGGGAGCGCAGGGAGGAAGCTGGCCAGCCAGCTTTTACCAAGTTCCTACCAGATGTCTCAGTGTGTTCTAGATGCTCTGAGTTCAGGAAATAGAGCATGAGACTCTTAAGAGCCTAATCAGGGGATGGCAGGCAGACCTGGAAGAAATCATTCCTAAGCAACAGGAAATAATGTTTACTCAAGAGCTAAACTGCTTGGCCCAGATTCAGTCCTCGGAAGGTCAGATGGCGATTAGGGTCTGTGACAGGAGGAAACTCAAGTCCACTGTGGCAGGCATGTGCTAGATGTGTTCCCATGTTTTGCCACATTCCAGCCTCCCAGCAATTCTGTGGGATAAACTCTATCCGAGAACACATCCCGACGGTAGACGGAGAAGGACATTCTCACAGAGCTGGCCAAGGCTGAAGGCGAGGCAGTGGGAGGCCACGGTCTGCAGGGCAGACTCAGGTTAGGGGTCTAAATGGAGCAGCAAGTGCTTTGGAAAGGGTGGGATTTGTAGGAAAGACTCTTAGGAAGAGCACAAACTAATAAAACCATCACCGTTCATTTCCTCCATTTATTTGCTGATCCCTATTGCACGGTGCCGGGCTCTGGGGATGAGAAGCCGAACAACACGCAGCTCAGGCTTTGAGAAGCCCCTGGGCCGGTGCTGAGCCCAGGGGTGGAAGCAGCCAGCACTCGGCTCATGGTTCCCATGGCAACAGGGCAGGCGCTGGGTTAACCCTGACTGTTATCGCTGCAGGTCCCAAGTGTCTCCGTCATTGTAAAGGGCACACACGGAGATTTTTAAAGTAGATCTAGTAATCTAATAGGTATTTTAGGGTGACCCAGGACCCCAGACAACTGCATGCTAAAAACAAGAATATCCAGTACCAACTTTGCATAATAATCCAAAAAAGTTGATGCCATACCACTGGGGGGCAACTTTGCAATGCCATCCATACAGAATAAATCTCATTTTTAATAAAAATGTATCTTTAAGATATACGCAACAATTACCGCAGAAATAGATTGGACTGTCTATTATGTTGATATATACACAATCTCGGAAATTTGTCTCTGGTGCCTGGTTTACTACACACCGGCAGGATTTAGAGGCCCATAAAGATGCTTTATAGCCATCAGGCGCCGGTGTTCCTGCTTCTCGTGCAGAAGCATTGGAACTGTGACCAGGGCTGTCATTCATCCCTGGCACTTAAATGCTCCTCACAAATAGTGGCTGCCTGAAGAAAGCCTCGCCAAATGAAATGCTTTTATTTGGTTCTTTGGTGCTGCGTCAGTCGACATTAAAATGAAAACTTCCTTGTACGACGGGGTGCTGTCTTCCCCTTCCGAATGTTTTCAAGGGGAGCGGGAGGGTCCCTAAGGACCGGGGGAAGGAAGCAGAGCTGGGTGGCTGTTACCTCTTAAAAGGATGGCTCTGTCTTTCGGCCACCCCCCTTGTACAGGGAAGGAGGAGACATAATAGAAATGTATGAAGATGCACCGTCACCTGCCCAGGGGAGGCCGTCACATACATCCCTGTGCCTTGTGTCCCCGCCAGCCTGGGAGGGGCTGCAGAGCACGCGAATCCCGCCTCCTTGGGCACCAGCAGCGTGCAGATGCCCTTTCTTCATGCAGACTAGGTCCCTGTCCCACCCCTGGATGCGGCTGAGGGGGAAGAAGAAGATAGGTTGACCTAACAGACTGATTCATCTATATCTTAAATAAGGAGGCCTGATAGGATATTGATAGTAGACTTTTGCACCCACACATTAGATCTGCCTGCCCAGCTGTGTTGCTTGGAGTGGGTCATATAAATATAAAAATAATAGCATTTCTCACAGCACTCCCCTAAGCCCCCTTCCTTGCTTTAGTTTTTGCCACAGCACTTCTCATCTGATTTACTATTTATTTTACTATTTGTTTGCTTACCTTTCTCCACTAGAACGTAAACCCTAACCAGGCAAAGGATTTTGTCTTTTTTCTTCACCACCTTTGTCCTCAATCCCTGGAGCAGGTCTAGCTCAAAGCATGTGCTCATTAAATATTTTTGGAATAAGTGAAAAAGCTAACCTTTATTAAGCCTCGATTATATCATTTATGTCATTCAATTAGTACAATAACATGACTAATAATATCTATTATTCCCACATTTTTAACCTAATAAATTAATGAATGTATTTTTTACATAAAGAGTTAAAACACCACTAGAGCTCAGATTGTGGTCCTAAAATGCTGTTTTCCAGTAAAACGAGCAAAAGCAGCCAAAAGAAATGGCTGAGTCCAGATCTGGGTGGGGACCTGCACAGGGCGAGATGGGGACATGTCACATAATCAAAGACAACTCGAGCGGCACCGAAGGTTTCAGAGTAGCCAGCTTGAAGGGCTCCCACTGGCCAGGGATCGGCTATTTAAGTGTAAAGAGAATAACTGCGATAGATCGAAAACCTTAGAGTCTTAAAATCCTTTAGTTCATCACAACCGTTATTTACAAAGCTCGATTGGCTGCCTTTGGAAGATGCTGGGGAACAAACTCTTGATTCCGGAAGTGATAAGTCAAAGGAAAGAACCAGGACTTCCAGGGTTAGCTCAGAGTTATGAAGAGTTGAAAGCAACATTGTTCACACACTAACTGTAGGAAAAGAGCTGCAAATGAATGGCTTTTCCCGAGTTTTCAGATAACTGAGGTCACAGGGCAGCTAACCTGGAACCTAGCATTGAAGAAAAAATGCACTGGACAGTGAAGATGATAATTTATTAAGACTGTTGCAAGAGCGAGAGCAGCCGAGGTTCAAAGATCAGAGTCTCCTACCTTGGACGTCTACAGGGAGCGGTAGCCGGGTTAGGGGGTGGGGGGAGGGAGAATACAGGTGGAATTGTTTTGCAATCAGGAAGCCTTGGCTGAACTAGAAATGTTCCTGTGTTCAGCTGGTTTCAGGGAGACAAGCAGTTCTAACTTTAGCTGTTTACTATTGAGACAAAGAATAGGAAGTTAGCCAGGGGTGAAAGGGGAAGGGTCTATATCTGGATTTAAAGCAGATTCTGCAAAAGGGGAAAGGTCTGTGTTTGGCCTGGTCACAGGTAAACACAGGTGTCATCTTGAGTCTTCTGCCAGTTATGACCAAGAGTGGACAGCAAATCCTACCTGAGTCACGTGGGCAAGCAAGGGTGGTTCTCTGCAGTAAAGCACCTCCTGGAACACAATTGGTGGAGGGATTACTTGACCTTTGCCTGTGATGGGGGCACAGGGTCCCGTGAAGTTCAGCGCTGTCACGGGAGAGACACGTGCTGTAGGAATCTCAACAATCTGCCGCTGTGTAACCGGGAAGATGACCAGACGCCATAGAAGTCCAGAGGAGGCTCGGGAAGCAACATGTAAGGAGTCCCTAAAGGCTGGGGCTGGGCCAAGGTAAGAGTGTGAATCGCAGACGTAACTCGCCAACTCCCACAGGTGTGTTTCTCGCAGGAGCCCCACCAAATGTTCACCTCATTGCTGCCTGGGGGAGGGGAACTGAACTCTAGGAGACCGTCTCCCCTGTGAAACAAAAGCCTTAATCTTCAGGTGGAAGCGTGACAAAAACTGTAGCTTTCATCGGCTGGAGCAAAGCAAAGAAAAGGCTTTACCCCTGGGAGGAGGTCGGGAAGCGAGCCCAGCCCCGCCCTCGGTCGGGCGGCCATGCCCCCAGCCCCAGGTGCTCAGTGATTGTCCTCGGGAGGCTCAAGCCAGGGTCAGAGAGCATCTCCGCGCCCGCGCCTCCCACCACCACACTCACGAGTGTCGAGAAAAGTAACAGGAAGACACATGGGAAAAGCACAGAGAGAGACTTTTCTTCGGGAAACCCAGCGCCGGGCAAGGGGACCCAAAGCCAAGCTGAAAGCAGGCGCGGAGAAAAAACGCTCCCGAAGGGAGGCTGCACTCCAAACAAGGTAGGACCCACTCAGGACAGAAATCGGTGTGTGGTTGGTTTTTCCTGAATCGGTAGAAAATATTTCTATTTCACCTTGTGACCTACTTCATCATATACGTATTAGCAATTAACACTCTTGTCGTTACTTGCCTCATGTTTTTCCATCCAATTATTGTCAGCCCTCCTATGTCATTTTGTTTCGGATGAGCTTCTGGTAGAAGCTCATGGCTGCTTTTGTTTGGTGTTGGCGTTCGTCGTGTGGATATTTTACAACAGCCCCTTCGAACCCCTCCCAGCCCTGACCAAAGCAGCGTGTTGGCCTTAATGACCCGTTGGGGCCCTTGCCTTCATATTACCTCTTTTCGCATGGGCTCAGCCTTTGGAAGCACTGCCCCTCCAGGACGGAGGATGCATCCGAAACTTGCTCAACCTGCTCCATTTCTGATGGGCGTTCAGGCAGAGGCGGGAGGCTTCTTTGTGTCCAAAGCCCCCAAAGTCAGAGGCCGCTTCCCGCCTGTGTTTCACCCTTACTCTCTGGGCCTTGGCTAGCTGACAAGCTCTCGCATGCCACCCAGTAAGTCCTGGCCTGTGGGCTGATTTTGCCCCAGGGAGAGGACTTGATATTCTGAAGGCGAGCTCAGATTAGTGACAGCACCTCCAGTGTCGCTTTTGAGGGTCTCAGTAGAAGTCTCTGATAAATCTAAGCAAGGCCCAGGGACTTACCCAACTGTGGCGAGGCGGCGAGGCTGGGCAGGGGCCGCGTGATGCAGCGCTCAATGGTACGGTGACCGGGAGAGCGGTAGCGGTTCAGAAGAGGTAGATCGGCTGGCTGGAGGGGCTGTGTGTTCTTGGTCAGCAGCAGTGTCTGTATCGTGAGGCCCGGCAGGTCAAGCGGGGAGCCTGTGGCTCGTTCAAGCGGAAGCATCACGCTTTTGAAGCGGCAGCTGTTTGTCCACAGACAAGGCGGGTAAGCCCTTGCAGCTGGGGCAGTGATAAGGCTGTAATAAACTGAGTTTTTGGCGGTTCTCTGGAGGTTAAGCTAAAACCCCCAAGGGCTCTCCAGACTGCTGTCACAGACAGATGAAGCAGGTGAAAGTGCTCCCAGCGGCAAGCATCCAGGCGAGGCAGCTACCGAAGGGCCTCCTCCCAGTCGCCTTTGAGCCCTCAGAGTAGACGGGGGCTTACTAAGGGCCCAGTCAGTCCAGAAACAGGCTGTTGCAACCTCGGAAAAAATATGGCCCCCGTTATTGGCAAGTCCCGGTTAAACACAGAAGTCCTCTCAGTTGGCATCTGTGGGGAACCTAAGATACTTTTGAACAGCCTTCAGTCTATCGGGAGAGAGTGCTTTCCCCCTCTAAATAGGCTGTGCCCTAAATAAGGAACTGTTTGGCAGAATTTAAATGTCCCTTTTCTGCTAAGACTGAGAGGACGTGTGCATCCTCGCTCTCTGAACAGGGCGGGAGGCCACATCACATCAGGATCGAATCACGGGGGGCAGGGGCCTTTGAGGTCCTGACTGAGGACCTAGCGGGGAGCTTCAGTGAAGCCCCGGGGCATGACTGTCCCAATACACCGTTGCTCTCCCCAGGCAAAGGCAAAAATATATTGACCATCCTCAGCTAGAGACAACCTGGAAGAGGGCAGAGCAAAGGGCCACGGCTTCGGGAGGAATTCATGACAGGGTGGTATTTGGGTTGGGTACCACGGGGAAGTGGGGTGATCGTTTTATGGATGGTCCTGAGGTCTCAAACGGATGGAGATCCCTGTCCGCTTGGTCCTTTACTGGCGGGGTGGAGGGCACGGGAAGACCTTGTGAGGCTTCCAAACAGACCTGATTTCTCTTTTTGCTTCTGGCTTCAAGTACTATTGAGGAAGTTTAGGTAATGGTTTAGTAGGCTCTGCGTGAGCTTTTACAGGTTCTGTTCCAATTATTTTGCCTACATCAGTGAAATTTTTAGCCCACAGAATGTCAGGTACAGTGTCAAGATCCTTATTTGGGATCCGCTTTAAATAAAACGGGGGAAGCAAAGATACATCCAAGCAGATACAAGTGGATTATGAGTAGGAGAGTCCTCTAAAACTTCAAAGGCGAGTCCTCTGGTGAGAATTTGATGTTGCAATTCCATTCGCAGAGCTTCTTTTCATTAAATTTGCATGAGTGGCATCAGAAAGAAGCAAGAAACGTTTCCCAGTCAAGGCCCGCGCCTTAGGTCAGGGCTTGGAGATAGGGAAATCTGTGGGCAGTTTAAAATACGTGCACCTGGGTTGTGTCTGCTTCCTCTGAGGATGAGGTCGAGCAGAGCTGTAGGGTTTAACACAGAGAAAGCGGCACCCGTTTCTCTTTGAATGAGTGGCACCGGGAATTGATGGGAATGGCTGTTTATACTTAACTCATCTTGAGCGTTGATGGGTCTGTGTTACAAGTTTAGCTAAAGTACATCCTGGCATCGCTACCCTGGCATCGCTACCCTGGCATCCATTGTGCTGACCCAGGGGTCCGAAGGGCCCCTAAACTGACACTAGCCCCTGGGGTGCACGCCTGGAATAACAGCCTGCAGGGTCACAAAGGAGTGCAAGTCCCTGTTGTGACTCCCCCACCGCCCCGGTGATGCACAGGCTCCCCTGCCTCCCGGGGCCTTGCCCTTGTGCGCCCCTAGGTTAGGCCCCTGCAGAGCCCCCCGAAACCCATTCTTTTTGGTTTTAAGTCACCAGTCTGGCCTTAGCCCTGGAACCCCAAAGCACTCGGCCCTCGGTGCTAATAAAGGCCCGTGCCGTGCCCTGCCTTGGCCCCCCAGCATTGCCCATCCCTCAGGCAGGCCAGATGCTTCCTCCAACACCCCGGGACTCCACTTAAAGATGTTAATTTAACAAAAGGACCACCGTTCGGTAGAATATTGAGTGTTTCTGCCTTCCTTGGAGTGCCCTCATTGATTTCAGTTGTGGGATTTTTTGTCCTTGTCTTGGTTTTCCTTTGATAACATGAGACCATCTTTTCCCCAGTGTTCCTCCGTTAAAAATGGCAATGTGTCCTTGTCAATAGGGGGCCGGTTGGCCAGGGGGCCCCCTAGCTGTTTGATCTGCAAAACGAAGTTGACTTTGGGCCTTGTCTCTTGTTTGTTCTAAAGCCCTATCACAAATGTTCTCCTGGGTGTTCTAACTCAGGTGAAGGGGCTATTTGCCATCCTAATTTGTTTTTAAATTCTGTCTCCAACTTCAGGTTTAACTCCATTGACATAATGAGACAAAAGGGCTGTTGCTACACATTAGCACTTTCTTTAACTCCGATTGTTGTTAGAAGTTATTTTCTAATCAATCCTGAAAATCTATAGTTTCATCTTGATTGCTTGCATGATTCAATTATGGTTCAATCGGTTTGTTTGTTCATTCTTTTGAAATGTTTCAGCGGTGGCCTTTAGGCGACATTATCCTTACTTCCCCCCTCCGCCCCACCCCCACCCTGACCCTCTCAGGTTAATTGTGGAAAAAGATCCTATAGGTAATTTTCCAGCTCAAACCCAGTTAGCTTTTGCCATCCAGGAGGTGGCACCTGAGGTTTCGACCAGCACGCGTACAAGTTGGCACAGGTCAGGTGATCCTGTAGGGTTATAGGTCACACATACCCGAAGAGTTCTCAAGGCTTCTGTTAATGTTTGCTGATCTCGTTTGGGTTTAGTCAGACTTTAATTATATCTCTTAATTCAGCTCAAGTCCAAGGCTTAAGCTCTACAGCTGCCTCTACACCTGAGTCATGACAGGGATCCTTAAAGGCAACTGGCATTTTGGGGCTTTAGAAAAGTGGTAGATAAGATAGGGGGTTTGGACAAGGGCAGAGTGGAGAGGAAGTGTGGAAGGAGAACCTCCAGAGGACAAGGGGGAAGAGGAGGGAGGCTGGGTAGAGAGAGGCCACTGGGGCAAGGCGGCAGGGTGTACTAGGGGGGTGAGTCTCCTTTGCCCTTGCAGGTTTGTCCGTTTCCCTAGCTTTGACCTGAGAATATTTTAGGGAAGTGATTGTTCATTTAGAATTTCATTTGGAGGCCTCTGTATACTCATTGGGCTTGTGAAACCTTATTGCCTTTCTCTTCTAAGGCACCTTGCAAATGAACAATTTTGTTCAAATCAAATGTTTTCAAAAGTAGCCATTGAAGGCCCTGATGATCCTGGGTAAAGTTATGCCATTTAGAAAGAGACACGGAATTAGAATGTTAATCAGAGTGCGCTTAAGAAGTGGGAGCTTTTCCAGGGAGAGGAAAGGGTTTACACTTGGACAGCCCTGCGAGGGCTGGGGGTGTTTGGTAGGAATGTAATGCTCATGCGTCTTTGTGTTCCGGACCCCGCCCTGAGAGCTGTCCACCTCCTCGTGTGGACCCAGCAGTCGGTGCCCTGGCAGGTGGAGAACCACAGAGAGCCCTCTGGGTTAAAGCCAAGCTCTCAGGACACAAAACATGAGTAAGGAAAACCTTATCTGGTCCTGTCGCTGGCTCACAGCAAAGCTTGCCCAGCGGACGGACGCGCTTCCGGTGAGAACTGGAAGGTCCAGGGAGCCAGCTCCGACGGGCTTCGAAGGCCTTTGCCTGCTTTCTGCCTGTGTGCCCCTCTCCTATGGCATAGAGCACTTTTAGACACCACGACGCAAAGAAACGCAAGCGACAGCATGAAGAAACGCAAAGGAACAGTCTGATTCGACCAAGAACGCCGACAAATGTCAGCCAGTAACAAAACCCACTTATGAACCGAGAGGTAATAGCCAAGGAACGCAACGCAAAGAGAGCAGGACTCGAGGCCAGGGGCAGCGTCGCAGGCTGGACAAGCTGCAAGGCAGACCCGGGGGCCGCACCCGACCGAAGGCCGGGGCCCGGGCAACGCGCACTGCAGGCAGGGCTCAGCGGAGCCTCCGCAAGCCGCAATACCTGCGGAGGTGCACAGGGACCAGCGAGGAGAACTAGTAGAGGTTATTCCTTCAGAGCGCGCTGTAGCTGGGAAGTCAGCCACCGTCGCCCGCACTCTGGCAAAGCCTCAAAGAGGCATGGGGAAGCCTCTGTGCCCAGACTGCAGGCTGCTGGTGTGAGGGGGAAGCTGGAGGCTGGCTAGCTAGAAGCAGGGCATCCCTAGCTGGTCCTAAGTTGGAAGCGGGGACAAAATCAGGGAAGCCGTCATTATTAATGATCATTACAAAAGTTACTGTTTGGCTTCCTCTGAGTCTAACTTACAGAAAGCGGGCCGGCTTCCCAGGATGCTTATTCTAGACACTGGGCGGACTCCTGGGCTGGTCGCTGCAGGTCGCGGGCGAGACTTCTGTTTTTACACGTAGGCTGGTCAGGGTCGGTCTGTGTATTCGGTCTCTCACGCCAATCCGAGGTGGGTTCACGGGCCGGTGTCCCGTCTGCGCCGTCTTGCAGATTTCAGAGTCGTGCACCCGCCCTTGACAAGATCTTGCTTGGCAGCCAGTCTCTTGCACACGGAGAACTCATCAGTGTCTGTCTTCTGTTCTTGGCCGTTGTTCCTTCCCTATTGCCGTCTCTCCAGCATCAGTTGTCACCCTCTCTGGAACTGCCACTGAACTGCCACCTGTTGGTTTCTGGAGCGTCACACTTTTTAACCTACCTTTCATCTTTTTTTTCTTATCCTTTTGGCTGTGTTTGAAAGAATTTCCTAACTCAGTCTTCCAGCTCACTCATTCTTCCTTTTTTTTTTAAATTTTCTATTGTCGACACGATTATAGATATCTCCCGTCTTCCTCTTTATGTTTAATTGGCATTTCAGTCCATCTGTTGAGAATTTTTTCCCCCATCAATTATATTTTTCACTTTAAGAAGTTAGTAAACAATCTTCTTTTTTTGGTAAAGGTTCTCTCCGACCATATTGTTTATCTTATTTAAAGGTCCTCTTCTGAGTACTATGTTAATATTTTTGTCCTCAGATACACATTTTGCTATTGGATGAGATTGTTACATCTTTCGATACTGAATGATTCTCCTGAATTGCCTCCAGTACTGGATGATTTTTTTATTGCATGTCTGTGTCAGTAAACTTTCCTGTTAAACTGCCCATTGTCTGCACGCTAGGAGACCTTGGCTGGTGGCGCTGCTTTGCATGGCGAGAACAGGCAGGGACAGACCGAATGGCTGGGTGGAGTCGCTGGCCTTCTGTGCTCGGCATCCTGTTTCCCCCGGCACCGGAAGTGCTGCCCGGCCTCTGAGATCGCAGGCCCCACCGGCAGACGGATACCCTCACTGCTGCCACCTGATCCCCGAGGGAAGGCAGAGGTGATGTGCAAGGTGTTTTCTGTGTGGATGCCTCGACTCAGTAGGCATCCAAGGGCATCCAAGTCATTGTTCCTGGTCCCAGGCAGCGTCTGGCTTCTTCCACAGTCTCAACGCACGGGACTTTTTAAACTCCATTTCCAATTTGTTTTGCTAGAACTTTCCTTCAGTGAATTCTCCCATGCCCTCATACACACACACCTAGTTTTCAAATGCGGTCATATATTTTTGGTTAATAAAATTTTAGTAATTTATTTCAGTTTGGTGGAGGAAGCAGAAAATTGCTTCATGTGTTTAGTTTGCAGTCTTGAACCTGGAAAATTTTAGTCTGGTGGCTGTCACAGCGTGCTTCAGGGACCCTGGGGTGCCCAAGACCGTTTGAGGGTGTCCACCAGGTTCTGTCTTTCTGTATTTGCATGAAGTGGAATTCTCTTCATCCAGTACACCACATCGGAACAGGCTGAATGCTGATGCAGTATGAGAATTCAGCTCTCGTCTCTCAAATCCTACACTAAAGACATTTTCAGAAATGTGGAACAATGCTGCCCTTCTCATTAAATTTTTTGGTTTTGAAATATCTGTGTCAGAAAATTTGAATTTACATGCAGTAGATTCCTTATCATTATTTGAATTAATAAACAGTAAATGTTGGTAGATACAATGATCCCCATAAACAGTAGATCTATGAGGTCATTAATAATTTTTAAGAGTTTTAAGGCATCTTTGAGACCAAAAGGCTTGAGAGCTGCTGTGTTAATCCCCAGGGTCTCAGCTAGAGGACGGGGCCCCGAGAGCCACGCCCCTGCTGCCCGACTGCAGAGCACACACCAAACCACTGTGACTGTTACTTTTCTGCACTGTAGTCATCTTCTTGTTTTCTGCAAGTGTATGTTTTTATTTCGCTGACTTTATTACAGAGGAACTGAAAGTGTTCTCACGCCAGAGCAGAGCCTGTGTGTACAGGGCATGTGTCTCTCTGTTCCCATTACAAAGGGAACACACATCGTTTACTGCTCTTCTTAATGCCTCTCTACCTAAGATTTTGAAATTGGAACTTAATCGCACTAACATATTTTCATAGTTCTATCACCTTTCTCATGCTCTCTGCTTTTCCTCAGTAGCTTTCTGTCCCATAGGCTGTTCTGTGTTGTTTTTAATTAAATATTGAATACATACAAAAGAGTATATCGTAAGTGTATAGTGTGGAGGAAAGCAATCAAACTGGGTGCTAGATATGGGCGCATCAGAGAACACCCTAGCCCCTAAGTCTATTTTCTAATCTTATGTCTCACCACCTGCCCCCATGAGGTAACTGCATCCTGAATGGACTATATATCCTTTATTTTTTGTTTGTTTCTCTTAAAATTTTACCACATATGTAGGCATCCTTTACCAAAATATTTCCTTACATTTTGCCTATCTATGACCATATATGGAATCATATTATATGAATTTTTCTGCAAATTTCTTTTTTCCCACATTTAAAAAAAATATATTTTTTAAAGATTTTATTTTTTAGATAGAGAGGGATAAAGAGAGGGAAAGAAACATCAATGTGTTGTTACCTCTCACACGCCTGGCCTGCAACCCAGGCAACGTGCCTTGACTCCAGAAATGACCCGGAGACCCTTTGGTTCACAGACTGACTCTCAATCCACTGAGCTACAGTCAGGGCGCCCACGTTTTTCTGAGATTTACTTATGTTCATAGGTGAAGCTGTAAATTTTTTTTTATTTCCCTGTCATATAGTTTTTGGTGCATGAATAGAGGATGTAGCAAAAGTAGGGTTACAGTTGTGAGTATGCAAAACAGATTAGTCTTGTGTTATGATTTATTAAATATTATATTATTTTCCATATGAACAACCATAAACCTACTGTTGCCCCACTCTGTATATCATGATCTATTCATCCATTCTCCTATCAAAATAACATCTAAATTTTATAGAGAGGTTTTCTTACTATTAAAATAGCTTTTCTATGAACATTTTTAAACCGTTCTAATTTTTTGGGCTTATTGTACATTCACATGCAGCTGTAAGAAATGGCACAAAGTGGTCTCTCTGCCCTTCTCCCCAGCTCTCCCCGTGGGTGACATTTTGTGTGCCTATAGTACAATGTCACAGCCAGGAGACTGACATGGACATGAGCCAGGACCCTTGCTTGATCGCACCAGCACTCACGCACTTGGGGGTGCACCCCACCTGTGTGGGTTCGCTCCTGCCACCCTGCATCACATGGTGGAGGTACAAGGTCCGTCCCAGTGATCCCTGTACTGCTCCTGGAGTCACGGCCACGCCCCGCTTCTCCTTCTCTAGCCCCGCTGACCCCTGACCTCTTCTGCTCTGTGATTTTGTCACTTCATACCTGCCATATACATGGGCCCACACTCTGAGTCATGCTTCGTGCTTCCATTCGGAGTTGGTCTTTTTCTGTTGCCCATCCTGATTCCCTGGAGACCTGTCCAAGTTGCTTTGTGCACCAGCATTCCTTTCTTCCTGCGTAGTGATCCAGGGAATAGGTGTTCCGAGGCTTACCCCCTCACCTGTGAAGGACACTTGTGCTGTTCCCAGTTTGGGGCTAGCTCATAAAGCTACTGTGAACATTTGGGTACTGGATTTTGTGTAAACATAGTTTTTTACTTCTCTGGGATAAATGCCCAAGAGTGCAATACTGCTTAGTTTTGCAGGAAACTGCCGAGCTGTTTTCCAGAGCGGCTGTACCATTTTACGTCCCATCTGTGAACGACTTTATGTGCCCTTTGGTGTAGACACACAGGAGTCCTTCCCAGGTATACATTCCAGGGTGGATACACAGCGGGCCGTGGAGGCTGCCCGTCCTCCCCCGTGCGAGATGTCACCGCATCGCTTCCCGAAGCGTGCACAGCACTGCCTCCCTCAGTGCACAAGAGCCGCTTGCTTCTGTCCTCAGTGACACTTGGTAATGTCTCACGTTTTCATTTTCTCGATTCAGAGGAAGTTCAGAATGATATCTCACAGGATTAATTCACACGTCCCTAAGCATTTTTCCTATGTTTATTGCCACTTTGTTTTCTTCTTTGGTGATGTCCTGTCCACCTCTCCCATTACGTTCCTTTTGGGTTGCTTGTCTCTTGCCTGCTGATTCTTACAACCAGGATAATAAAATTTTATCAGATACAGGTAGTGCAAATGTCTCGTATTTGTGGTTTCATTTTTCATGGCTTTTATTAAACCTTTTCAGGAATAAAAATCATTAATTTTAGTGTAGTCAAACGCATCAATATTTTTACAGTTAACATTCTCATGTATTTTAGTATTACTTTCTAAAATTTTTATAGGCTTCTCTGTTTACTCCACGTAGAAGTTATTTTCAAGCGTGGCGTGAGGTGGGGACCTAAATTCACCCTTGTCCATATGGGTGCCCAGATTTTCTAATTCTCCGTCACCTTCCATGCTCTGCTCCTAGCGATGTGCAGTGTCTCTTTCATCACATGTCAAGTGTCTGTTCGAATGCGGCCCTGCTTCAGGGCTCTGTTCTGTTAGCGATCCAAGTGTCAGTTCTATGACACCTTCATTACTGCAGCTGTGTAATAAATCATGGCCTCTGGATGAGTAAGTCCGCCCTTCTGCTGCCAGCCGGTTTGTCCATTTTTGGCCTTTCCGTGTACAAATTTTGAAATGGCTTATCCGCTTTCATATAAGTTTGGAATGACTGGGATTGCACTGAAGCTGTGTAAGAAGTGCATCTTGGTGATTATAGTCCCCCAACCCATGGATAATGGTATCATGCCATTTGTCAGATCTGTGAATACCTTTCAAAGGAGTTTACTAAATACTCCCCCAAAATTGTGTACACCTTTCAGTTATTTTTATATAGGGAATGTATATTTGGCTAGTATTATACATGATAATTATAAGTGATTATCATTTATAAATTATAAATTTAATAAATATATACTCTTTTTCCTCAAATAAAATAAGAATCTTAGAATGTTTTAAATCTTTCATTCCAACCTTGACTCGCATGTTTTGTATTTTAGGATAGTAATTCTAAATTAACTTTTGTAGCCCTACAGATCGAAGAGTTATGTTTTTGTTTTGCACAATTAATTTTTGTTTAAATTTACACATTTTACCATTTTCTGTGTTTCCATTACAGGCCTCTTGGGATAAACTTTCTTTCTTCCTATTTTAGAAGTTATTTCAGAGAAAGTCTTCTGGTAATAAACTCCCAGTAACTGTTATTCTAACAATATCTTTATTTTGCCCTTGTTCTTGAAACATAGTTTTCCTGGGTATCATTTTCAGGTTGACAATGGTTTTTCTCTTGGTGCTTTACAGATATCATTCCACTTATGTTGTCTTACACTGATTTTTTTTATAATATAACTATCTAGCTAATTCAGTGGTCTTCACAGGATAGCCCCTAGGCCGGCAGAACCTGTATGACTTGGGAGCTTATTAGAAATGCATGTTTTCAACCTTATCTAGACCTAGTGAATCCATACTCTCCAGTTGGAACTCAAGAATGTGTGTTTTAGCCCTGGCTGGTGTAGCTCAGTTGGTTGAGCATCGTTCGCAAAGTGAAAGGTTGCCGATTCAATTCCAAGTCAGGGCATGTGCCTGGGTTGAAGGTTTGGTCCCCAGCTGGGGTGCATTTGAGAGTGTTTCTCTCTCACATTGATATTTTTCTCTCTTTTTCTCCCTCCCTTCCTTTCTCTCTAAAAATAAATAAAACCTTAAATAAAAAAGAATGTATGCTTTAAAAAGCCTTCCATGTTATTTATTTATTTTTATTTTTTGGCATTTTAAATTTAGGTTTGTTTTATTTAAGTTAATGTTAATTCCATGATGTGTTTCAGTAAGAGCCATATAGGTTCTCTCTCTGGGGCTCTAGTCAGGTACCCACTAGCACGAATTAGCTTTAAGTTATACATACTGAACAAAAGAGGCTGAGCGAGCAAAGGAGAGGCTACTGAGGACGAGCGAAGGAGAAGAAACAACTCAACGCACATGCAGGCTTCTCCATCCCACCTTTAGCAACGCTCCCCTGCTTCAGGGGACCGTAAAAGTGACCAAGAATGAGCAGCCACGGATTGTTGAACTGTCACCGGCACCATGCTTTTCAGCAACATTTCAGCAGAGTTTGAAACACTTCACAGCCAAACCATTAAGTCAAACTCCCTCAACAACCTTTAACCACCTCAAGCTAACACCCTATTAATTTTAAACATTGGTATAAAATTCAATTTGAACAATTAGAAAATGGAAAAATGATACCACCTAGGCCTCCGTAGTGTGGTTAACCTCTCTCTTAGAGGCTTACCTCACCAGTCTGTTGGCTTTCAAGTGTAATTTCCATCTGTAACGGTGACCTTGCCACAGCTGGCGAGGGACAGTGTGGTCATGCTGCACCACCTCTGCATCCCGCCGGTGTCTTACCGAGCCTGAAAGCTGGACCGGTGAGATCCACAGAAATTCACGCTTGCCTTTAAGAACTTTTGAAAACTGTTTTTTAAAAAAAAAACCCCACAGGGCAGGGACCGAAATCCTGATACCAAATGTAAAAGTCAGATCTGGTGGTTCTCAGTGACGCTGGGGGGTTTCCCAGGGGATGGGGTGGGAAGCACCTCTGACCAGCCTGCCGCCCCGGGTTATTTTGATGGACACCAAACTTCAGGAGCTATGGATCAAAGTGTTTCTCCTTCGAAGCAGAAAGATAACCCGTCTTTTCTTTCTGGCTGCTTTTAAGGTTTTTTTGTTTTTTGTTTTCTTTATCTTTGGCGTTCTATTGATTTTGATGAGCTTAGGAATTAATTTATTTTTGTTTATATTGATTAATATTCCTTGAGCTTCTCGAATCTAAGGATTTGTGGCTTCTGTTAATCCTGGGAAATTATCTCTTTAAACATTGCTTTTACCCCTTTTTTCTCTTATCTATTCTTTTGGAATTTTAATTGGACCTTCTCACATCACACTTCTTATTTTTAACTATTTCTCCATATTTTATACATTTTTGTTACCTATGCTATGTATTCAGAGGCATATCTTCAGCTGTCTCCCAAAGGAGATTTGTATTTGCCTCTGCTAAGGGCACATTGCTTGATTTACATGTTGAGTTTTTGGGCCACAAAGAGAATATGAATTCTGCCCTCAAACCATGTGAATTCAGATTGTGTTAGCAGTTCTCAGGGAAATGACTTTTTCCTTCTCTCTGTCATTCTGCTCTGTAGTGAGCCACGGCCGAGACTTGCATTTGTACCACTCTCTTCAAGTGGTCGGTTTTTCTGTTTATTTTCGTTGGGTTTGTTTGTTTGTTTGTTTGTTTTAATTCATCCACGGCGGTCATTGCCTTTTGAAGATTTTGGCTTCCCCGGAGTTCTGAGCTCCCCCATGCGGCTGAGGCCTGGTCTTTAACTCCCATCTCCTGTACTCCTAGACTATTAGAGCACAGCTAGAGACCACTGAAAGATTACCAAAAACCAGCTCTAGGATCAACTCAACCCTGTACATTTTTGCTTTTTTGTTTCTTTTCTGCCAGTTGAAAAATTAATATATCAATCCATATGTGATCAACTATGGCTTAATGGCTGAGCTATCAGGAAAGTAAATTAATTTCATTCAGTATTTTGGGAAATACTTTACCAGGAGGGTTTTCTCTGTGCAGCTTGTTCGCCCTTTCACCAAACATTGAGAACACCGGAACTGTTTATTCTAACCCCTCTCGTCACTGTCCACACCCCTTACCGAGTGTCCTGACCTGGGGGTGCTGGTCCCCGATCTCAGCGCACAGTCTGGAGAGCTCAGTCACTCATAGACCTCGGAAGCGGGGGTAGGTGGGCTCAAATGCCTTGGGTGACTTGTAAGGGTTTTGTCACGCTTACAGGTGAGCCGGAGCCTCACCCTGGCTTTCCCAGAGTGCCCTGGCCAGAGATACCTGGGCATCCAGCTTGCAGTGAGTGGACTTTTGGGATCATGGCCCGAGTGACATCCCTGTCTTAGCTCACAAGGGGCAGGCCCGAACACCATCGGGGAACCACAGATGAGACAGGCAGCACCCCAGAAGCGATGGAATGGAGGGGACAATGTGTCGGGCATCCTGGATCTAATCTAGCAAGTGCAGTACCACCGATGTGGCCCCAGGGTGTGGAATCCTCTCTGTTCTGAGCATCACAGATCCTATCGTGGATCAACTAATTCAGTGCAAAATAGGAACACAAAAAACGTCTGGGAAACGGATGCATTCACACATTTCTCTGAGCCTTGGAACCTTCCCGGAGGTTCCAGTCCGGTTGACGGACCTGGTTTATTACTGTTTCTCTGTTCTTTCAAGACTTCGTATTGACTTTGTATTGAGCATCTGCCACGTACTGTGCTCTGTTCAGGCTGCGTTAAAACGGACTTGGTACTCGCTGCTAGAAGCTCACAGTGCAGTCAGTTCAGAAACCACTCCCTGAGCACACAGCAGCCCAGAGGCCGGGGCTGTGCTGCCGCGGGGCTGTACAGAAGCGGCCCCTTCTGATGGGGACCGCGGCGGTGAGCAGCGTCTCACCGGAGAGGCGGCAGGGGCTTGGACCCAGCAGAGACGGGAAAAGGGGGCGTGGTCCGGAAAGAGAAAACTACGCTGGGCTCCAAGCAAAGCGGGCGGAGGGGGCGGGGTTAAAGTGGGAAAGGAGGTCAGGGCCGATGGAGTTAGAACATCGAAGAGAGGTTGCAGAGCTTATTATTTATGTAGTAAAAGAGAGGCCTGGCTTCTGACTAAAAATCGTCCAGGATGTTTTCAAGTCAACAGAGGTGGTCGGTGAAGGTCGTGAGCACGCCAGACATTTTACACCGGGTCCGGCGATTTCAGGGTGTCCTCAAGTTCCCCCAGCACCAGCTGTGCTTGGTGTGGTGGTTTCCGGGTGAGGCGGTACTGTCTGGTGTCAGGAATGACTCTCTCCATGGCCAGCTGGCTGTGACGTTATGTAGTGTCGTTACATTAGGTGTGATTCTGGAAAGCGGCTTTATTGCTGTGGTTGGTGTTGGCCAGCCCCTAAATCCTGGCCCAGTGCTCGTGCAGTGCGCCGAGGTCCTTTGTGGGTGAACTCTTTGTTAAAGTGTAAAATGACTCAGGAATTACTCTGCACAAAATGTCAGGCAGCAGAATAAATAACATTCCCCTCATTAATCCCCCCGGGCAGCGTCTGGTTGAGAGCTTGGCTTTTCCATAATGAAAATATGTCAGCCCTGAATATATGCCTGCACTATCGAGACCGAACAGGGAAAGGACTGAATTCTCCGCTCAGCCACAAGCGACGTGCGGCAGCGGGCGGCAAGCGAGGCGCCCAGTGCTCAGACGTGGAGACCCTGATGGGGAGAACCCGCAGGGGCTCAGGTCAAGTGAGAGAGGGGAGGACAGCGTGGGATTCACGTGCGAAGCAATTCCAAGCAAAATTCATGTTGATTCACCCTCGTTTATCAGAGAGAGCTACCCCAGCTAGAATAGCTCAGGGTCTAAGAAATGTGTGTGACTTTGTCGCCCTGGAAGCTGCGGAAATGAGCAGGAAACCCGGGTTCTAGGGTGTGAGGGGCAGAAATGGTGCCCCTCGGGAAGCCAAGACCACAGGCTGCAGGGAATGCAGACACAGGGACTGTGGGGACCAGCCGGCACCGTCCACTCATTTCCCAGAGGAGAAACCTGAGACCCAGAAAGGGAGGCAGCTTGCCTCAAGGATGCCAGGTAACAACGGAATGGCAGGAAGAGAGCAGGGCTTCTGAGTTCGGACAGCACTAGTTATCAACTGTTTACAGTCTGAAGACCCACCATTGAAAGGAATTGCAAACCGTTATTGGGTACCGGGCTTGCCATGTGAAATGTGACCTTGGAACTTAGAAATAATAGAACTCACTGACGTGGGGCATTTGTCATCAGTAATCCTGCACGGAGCCTACATGTTGTAGGATTCCATTTATATAAAATGTTCAGAAATGCTAGTTCCCTTGGGCCTGTACCCAGACCAGCCCGTTCATGCGGCGCCACGCCCAACTCTCCGTCTGTCCCCTGCTGTCTCGTCCAAGTCGGAGTTCTTTGAAGACGAGACCTGACTTCCTCTGCTTGCAGCGCCGGGCACCTGCTCTTTGACAGACGCGAACTGATGTATTGCCAGACCTTTCGCCAAGGGCCAGGGTGCCTGGCCTTTTGTTCTTGTTTTTCATGCTCTGTGTGTGTGTGTGTGTGTGTGTGTGTGTGTACATATCTTTTATTGGGTTGGCCAAAAAGTTCTTTTTTTTTCCTTAAGGTGGCTCAGTAGCACCTAGTTGTCTTTAACTTCATTCGAAACAATTTTGTTAGATTGTATTGTGACAGCTGTCATATCAGTGTGCATTAAAAAAAGCTTTTCGAAATTGGTGAACTTTCATGTAGCCATTTTAATACTGAAGATGGAAGAAAATATGCAACATTTTTGGCATATATGCTTTATTATTTCAAGAAAGGTAAAAACAACTGCAACGCAAAAAAAGATTTATGCAGTGCATGGAGAAGGCTCTGTGACTGATCGAAGGTGTCAAAAGTGGTCTGCAAAGCTTCGTGCTGGGGAGAGATTTCTCGCTGGACGACGCTCCGTGGTCAGTTAGACCAGTTGAAGTTGATAGCAATGAAATTGAGACATTAATTGGAAACAATCAATGTTATACCATGTGGGAGATAGCCGACATACTCAGAATATCCAAATCAATAAAGCTATTGGTGAAAATGAAAAATGTGTCTTTTATTTTCTGGAAAAGCAACCATATGGACTTTTTGACCAACCCAATATTTTAGTTACCTATCTATATTTTATTTTTAAGTCGGTGATCACAGCCCTACAGCTTAGTAGTTAAGAACAGGGGCTCCGGAGACAGCCAGCGTATCCTGGGTTCAAATCCTCCCTCTGCTATTTACCGGCTGTGTGGCTTCCAACACGGTGCTTCACCTCTCTATAAAACAGGAAGAGCAATCTTACCAACCCCGGAGCTGCGGGGAGGCTCCTCCGTGATAGTATGGATTCAGGCGAGCAGCTAACACTCAGCCGTGGTATCTGGCAACAGTTAACACATTCCCTCGGGCTGACTCACTCCCACTGCAGTTCTCCCGTGACACGCTGCAGCGTCCAGAGGTTAAACTGCACCACTTACAGCGTAACATCCTCCAGCTCAGCGTTACGTCAGCTTTCTTAGTGGGAGACTGGTGTGACCCGTGGAGTAGACTGGGGTTGGTGTCTTCATTGCTTTTGAAAATGACCATGGATGACCAGGAGGCAAGTAAAAGTGGCCTAGGGCCCCAAAGCCGTCAGCGACAGAAACAGGGCCACCCAGGTCTCTATTTTAAGAACCGGCCAGAATTGGGAACTAAGACTTAGATTTTAATTAGTTCTCGTTTCATTGTTTCTTGTGTGAGAATTGGGATTAGTAGTATAGCCTTTAAAAATTAAGCTTGGAATTATATGAATAGAGTTCAAATTTGTGCAAAATAAATGGGAAGAAAACACTCTTCTGTATAATGAAATGGTCTTAAAGTCCTTTTTCTAAAAAAGAAAAAGGGTGAACAGTAAAACTAGGAATAGTAGGGTGGAAGAGTAAAAGCAACGGCATGGCAGGAAGAGAGCAGGGCTCCTGAGTTCGGACGGCACTAGTTATCAACTGTTTACAGTCTGAAGACCCACCATTAAAAGGAATTGCAAACCATTATTGGGTACCGGGCTTGCCATGTGAAACGTGACCTTGGAACTTAGGAATAATAGAACTCACTGACGTGGGGCATTTGTCATCAGTAATCCTGCACGGAGCCTACATGTTGTAGGATTTCATTTATATAAAATGTTCAGAAAAGGCAAATCTGTAGGGACAAATCTGAAGTAGCTTAGCGATCGCCTGGGGCTTGGGATGGGAAAGAGGAAGGACTACTGCCTGGGCACAGGGTTTCTTTTCAGTGTTGTAAAATTCGATATGATGTGGCTGACAACTCCATAAATTTTATAGATGTCACACTTAAAATGGGTAGATTTTATACTAAGTAAATTATACCTCAAAGTGGTTTTAAAAAAATTCTACCTGTGAAAAGATGGAAAAATTCAAGCTTGTGAAGGTATTGATCAAATGTCATCCTTTCAATGAGGTCTCTTTAAAGGAAAAAAAATTTTTTCCAGGTAGACTTTGCTAGTCGGTCTTTTTTGTTCCTATTACCATTTGTTTGTATCCAGTATTCAAACAACAGACGGTAAACTGGTAGTCGTGTGCTGGGCACTGAGGAGTGGGAAAGGGCAGAACAGAAGGACATTTCTTGCTTTCATTTTTCTTCTTTTATTGAGGTAAATATACATAACATAAAAGTTGCTATTTTAACCATTTTTAAGGGTACATACAGTTCAGGGGGACAGAGTCCCTTCACATTATAGTGCAGCCCTCACCAGCATCCTCTCCAGAACCTTCTCAGCATTGTGAACGGAGACTGTGCCCATGGAACGTGAGCTGCCCATTCCCTGTTACCCCAGCCCCTGGTAACCCCTGGTCTATTTTCATCTCGATGGATTCGACTGTTCTAGGTACATCATGTGAGTACAAGCATGCAGTGTTCTCTTTGGTTTATTTCATTTAGCGTAATGTGTTTAAGGTTCACCTAAGTTGTGGCATATATCAGAAATTCCATTTTCCTTACCTGTTCATCATTCACTAATGGACACTTGCGTTGTTGTATTTTGGCTTTTGGGAATAATGCTGCTGTGAACACTGTGGTACAAGTATCTGTCCCAGTTTCTGTTTTAAATTCTTTGGGGTAGGTACCAAGGAGTGAAATTGCTGTGTCACCATACGAAAAGATGAAATACTGCCATTTGCAACAGCACGGGTGGCTTTGTGAGTATCATGCTAAGCGAAGTAAGTCAGACTGAAAAAGCCAAGAACCATATGAATTCACTCGTATGTGAGATATAAAACTGAAAGCAGCAGATAAATAAACAGGACAAACAAACAAACTCATAGAGACAACAGTGTGGTGGCTAGGGAGGAAGGGGCGGGGGAAGGGGACGGAGGAGGTAGGAAAGGTGGGTAAACTATATGGCGATGGAAGGAGGTTTGACTTTGGGTGGTAAACATGCAATGCGATGTGCAGTGACATGTCACAGAACCGTACACTTGAAACCTGTGTAAGTTTGCTGACCAGCGTCACCCAGTATATCTAACTAAAAAGAAACTGCAAGGCCACATAATAATTCTGGGTTTAACTTTTTGAACCCTGTCTTCCACGGTGGTTCTAACATTTACACTCACACTCGCAACACACAGGGGCTCCCATTTCCCCACGTTTTTGTCGGCACTGTTGTGTTTATAAAAGCCATGCTGAATGTTGTGAGCTGGTATCTCATCGTGATCTTTATTTACATCACGCAAATGATTAGTGACCTTTTCACGCGCTCAGAAGTCTTCGGAAAGTGTCTATTCAAGTCCTTTGCTCACTTTTAATTGGGTTGTTGTTTCGTTGTTGACATGTAGGCATTCTTTACATATTCTGGATGTTTACTCCTGATCAGAGGTATGGTTATAAATATTTTCTCCCATTCCCTGGGTCGCCTTTCACTCTGTTAACATTGGCCTTTGATGCGCAAAATTTCAATTTCAATGAAGTCCATTTATCTATTTTTTTCCTCCTCTTGCTGCCTGTGTTTTTGGTGTCATATGCTAGAAATCATTGCTAAATTCATTGTTATGCAGTTTTCCACGTATGTGTTTTTTGTAAGAGTTTTATAGTTTTAGTTCTTACATTAAGATCAGTGATCTATTTCGAGTTAATTGTCGTATATGGTATAAGGAAAGGCTCCAGCTTCATTGTTTTGCATATGGATACCCAGTCTGCAGTGCTGCCACTTGTTGAAAATACTGTCTTTGCTCTATTTCATATTTGGCACCCTTGTCGAAAATCATTTGACCATATATTATATACAAAGCTTTATTTCTGGGCGCCCTGTTCTATTACATTTGTCTCTCTATCTGTGTTTATGCAAGTGCCTTATTGTTTTGATTATCATAGCTTTATACTAAAGTTTGAAATCAGGAAGTGTAAATCTCCAACTTTGTTCTTTTTAAAGATTGTTTTGGCTATCCAGGGTCTCTTGAGATTTCATATAAATTTTGGGATGGATCTTTATATTTCCGCAATCAGTATTCTTGGGATGTTAATAGCATTGTGTTGAATTTATAGATCATGTAGGCTAATCATGACATCTTACCAATATTAAACCTTCCAGTCTATGAACACCAGATGCCTTTCCATTTATTTATATCTTCATTAATTTCTTTCAGCATTGTTTTGTAGTTTCTAGTCTACAGGTCTTTCACTTTCTTAAGTTTATTCTTAATTATTCTTTTTGATGCTATTATAAATGGAATTTATTAAGTCCCTTTCAGATTGATCATTGTCAGTGTATAGACAGAAACACAACTGATTTTTGTGTATTGATTTTGTATCCTGAAATTTGCAGATTTAGTTTATTTGTCTACGTTTTGTGGAATCTTTAAGGTTTTCTACGTATAAGAACATGTCATCTGCAAACAGATCATTTGATTTCTTCCCTTCCCATTCGGTTGCCTTGAGCTTCTTTCTCTTGCCCGAGTGCTCTGGCGGCGCTTCCCACAGCGAGTCAGATAGGAGTGGCGAAGGCGGACGCCCTTGCCTTGTTCGTGAACGTAAGGGCAAAAACGCGTTCGGTCCTCTGTCACTGAGTCAGAGTTGGCTGTGCGGTTTCCACGTATGGACTTCACTAAGCTGAGGTGGTTTCCTTCTATTCCTAGTTTGAGTTTTTTAAATTTTGAAGTTGTGTTGAATTTTGTCAAATACTTTTTCCACATCTAAATGATCATGGGGGTCTTTGCCCCCCTTATTCTGTTATTGTGGTATATGACACTGATTTATTTTTGTGTGTTGAACCATATTGCAGTCAAGGGGTAATTGGTTTGATCATTGTTTGTAAACTTGTAAACATGTTTCTGAGTTCGTTTTGCTAACATTCCGTTGCGGGCTCTTGCATGAGTAGTCATAACGGGTGTTGGGCTGTGGTTTTGTTGTAATGTCTTCGTACAGGTTTGGCACCAGGCTAATGTTGGCCTCACAGGAGTTGAGGAAATGTTCCCACCTCTTCAGTTTTGGGGGGAAGAGTTTGGAAAGGTGTGTGTTCTTGAACCGTTTGGTAGAATTCACCAGTGGGGCTCCTGTGGTCAAGGGCTTCTCTTCAGGAGAGTTTTGATTACTGATTCAATCTTCTTACTAGTTACGGGTCTGTTCAGATTTTCTATTTCTTCACGATTCAGCCTGGCAGGTTGTATGTTTCTAGGAATTTGTCCATCTCATCTAAGTTATCCGAGTTGTTGTATAATTGGATATGTAATCCTTTTTATTTCTATAAAATCAATAATGTGCCCCACTTCCATTTCTAATTTTAGTAAATTGAGTCTTTTCTCTTTATTTTTAATCAATTTAGTTAAATTGTGTTAGTCAATTTTGTTAATCTTTCACAAAACCAACTTTTTGGTTTTGTTGATTTTTTTCTATTCTCTGTTTTATTTACCTCTGTTTGAATCTTTATTCTTTCATTTCTTCTGCTAACTCTGAGTTTATTTTGTTCTTTTTTGAGTTACTTAATGTATAAAGTTAGGTTGTTGGTTTGGGATATATTTTTAATGTAAACATTTACAGCTATACATTTTCCTCTCAGTCTCCTATCATTGCATCCTGTAAGTTTTGATATGTTGTGTTTTTATTTTCATTTGTCTCAAAATATTTTTTAATTTACCTTGTGATTTCTTCTTTGACCCATTGGTTGTTTAGAAATTTGTTAATTTCCACATGTTTATAAATTTTCTGGTTTTACTTTTGTAATTGATTTCTAGTTACATTCCATTGTGATCAGAAAAGATACTTTGTATCATTTCAATCTTTTTAAATTATACAATTTAAAGTCCTAAACAATACAACTAGTTTTGCAGCCTAACATCTGGTCTGTTCTGGAGAATGTTCACGTGCACTAAGAGACATGTGTATATGCTGTTGTTGGGCAGAGTATCCGTGTGTCTGTCAGAGTTGATCGGCCTATAGTTTTACGGGCTCCATTTCTGGTTCTCTGCTTTATTGAAAGTGAGTTGCCGTGTCTCCAATTACTATCGTAGAACTGTCTGTTTCTCTTTCCAAATGTGTCAATGTTTCATTCATATATTTTGGAACTATGATTTTTGGTACATATATACCTATAATTGTGTTTTTTTGTGCCTTTATCATTATAAAATGCTATTCTTTGTCTCTAATGAGAGTTATTGACTTAAAGCCAATTTTGTCTGATACCAGTATAGCAGTCATAGCCCTCGTTTGATTACCACTTTCATGGAATTCTTTTTCTGTCCTTTCAATTTCAACCTATTTTTCTCTTAACAGCTAAAGTGAGTCTCCTGTAAGTACAATATAGTTGGATCACATTTTATTGAGTTTTTTTTAATGTGTTCTGCTAATCTGTTCCTTTAGACTGAGAAGTTTAATCTATTTATACGTAAAGTAATTACTGATAGAGACTTACTTTTGGCATTTTGTTGTTTTCTGCATATCATAACTTTTTTGTCCTTCATTTCTCCCATTACTATTTTCCTTCAGATTTAGTTGATTTTTTTGTAGTGATACATCTTGATTCTCTTATCATTTCTCTTTGTGAATATTCTATAAATCTTTTATTTGTGGTTACTATGAGGATTCCATATAATATCCTAAAGTTACAACAATCTATTTTAAAGTGATATCAACTTAACTTGCATACAAACTGTCTCCTCATTTATAGCTCCATCCCTCCCATTTATGTTACTGATGTCACAAACTGTATCTTTATACATAGTGGGCCCATTAACATAGGTTTATAATGACTATATACATTTTCTTTTATATCTTTTAGAAAATAAAGTGTTAGAAACAAAATTTACAATACTGTTTTTTATACTTGCTCGTGTACTTGTACCAGAGAATTTTATATCTTAATATGGTTCGGAGTTGTCAGCTTCCACCCTTGCATTTCAGCCTGAAGTCCTCCATTGCACACTCCTCATGGGAGGGCACTAGTGCTGATGCTCTCCCAGTTTTTATAATCTGAGCACCTTAATTTCTCCCTTGTTTTTGAAGGCCATTTTTACCAGTTATAGAATTCTTGGTTGACAACTTTTCTTTTATTTCAGCACTTTGAATAATTTTATTCTGCTGCCTTTTAGCCTCCAAGGTTTCTGCTGGAAAATCTGCTGATAATCTCACTGAGGGTACTTTATATGTGACCAGTTGCTTTTCTCTTGTTGCTCTCAAGGTTTTTTCTTCAGCTTTGACTTTCATAGTTTATGATGTATCTTGGTGTGTGCCTCCTTGCATTTATCTGGCTTCAAATTCATAGAACTTCTTAGATGTGTAAGTTCATGTCTTGCCTCAAATTTGGGATATTTTCAGTCACTATTTCTTCAAACAATTTCTTAACCTCTTTCCTTTCCTTCTGGGATTCTCATACTGTTTAATTAAGTCTGCTTTATAGCATTCCACAAGTCCTTGAGCCCTGTTCACTTTTCTTCATTTGTTTTTCTTTCTGCTCCTTAGACTTGGTAATTTAAAATGTCTTATTTTTTATTTCACTGATTTTTTTTCTGCCTGCTCAAATCTGCTCTTAAACTTCTCCAGTGAATTTTTATATTTAGTTATTATGCATTTCACCTCCAGAATTTTGTTTCATTCTTTTTTTATAATTTCTGTCTCTTTGTTCATATTCCCATTTTGTTTATATATCATTGCCCTCGTTTTGTTAGTTTTTTTGTTCATATCTTCCCCTAGCTCTTTAAACATATTTATGACAGTTATTTAAAAGTTTTTGTTTAGTTAGCATTGCCTCCACCACTTCAGGAATAATTTCTGCACCTGTTTTCTTCCTTTGAATGGTTAATGTTTTCCTGATGGTTTACGTATCTTGCGATTTTTGTTGTTGTTGCTGAAAATAGGGCATTTGGGGGGGAAAAACCAGCTACCACTCTCAGTCTTTGAGACTAGCTTTGTGCAGGGGAAGTCCTTCACTACTTAACTGGGCATGTCTTACGCTTTAGATCAGCCCAAGGTGAAAATGCATGGTTTTCTCATGCATCTTGCCTCAGTGTGCCCGGCCTCTGTGTGGCTCCTCCTCACTTTTGAACATCTTAATTTCCCAAATAGCCTCACTTCAGCTTTTCTTCAGAGCCTCGGGTGGCCTATTACACGCCTTCATTTATCATCTCTTGTCCCAGGCATCACTGGTCAGCATCTCACTGTAGCCTTCATGAGCAGTGCCTGATGCTTCTCCCTGCCTGAGACTTTCGTTAGGTGATACAGAGACCAGCCCTTTAGGCAGACTCCTGGCAGGTCAGAACATTGCCAAAAGGGCCTTCTCTGCTCACTCTCATTCAGGGGGTGGAGCTGGGAACTGGGGCGCCGCCGTCTCCAGAGCGAGGCCACGTTGCTCTGGGGAGAGAGCAGTCTGGAGCAGGTGAAAACACCATGACCTTCTCTACCACTGTGGATGCTGCTTTTTGTTGATTAGGTGTTTGTGTGGTCGCCGTAGACTTTTAACTTTGACAGAGCTCCCATAAGGTTATTTTCGGTTTTAGTTTTTTGTTTTTTTTTTTAATGTTTCCATGGGAAATAGGTACTTGGAGCTTCCTAGTCTGCCATTTTCTTCCATCTCTTGCTTTTGGAGGGTTCACATTTGATGGGAGGACTGGACATGGCAATTACCAAGCACTGGGAGCTGGAGGAAGAGACAAGGGGTGCCTTGATCTCCTGGGAGCTCTTGAGAAGGGCCCCTGGAGGAGGGAGAGCTGAGCTGAGGCCTGGAGGCAACCCAGGGAAGGCAGCTGTCAGGGACACAGGCGGAGGCTTGGGGAAGGCGAGGTGCGTGGGAAAAATAATTAGAGCTGGAGAAGTGAGGAATACAACGGGACAAAGAGGTGCAAAGGGACAGATTACACAGGTTTGTTTGCCAAGCCAAATGATGTATATTTGGTACTGAAAGTGACAGGAAGCCTTGAAAATTAAGTATGGCAGTGACAGGATCAGATGTGCCTTGAGAATAAATTATTCCAGTGGCAGCGGCACACAGGATTGGAGCTGGGCAAGGGTAGAGCAGGGTCGCTAGATAAGACTCCCAGGACAGTTCCAAAAGATGACGGCAGTCAGGACCGTGACGGGGGTGCTCAGATCGAGAGGAAGAGATACATTCACAAATGGGAGCTGACAGAATTTAGTGACTTATTACAGGTTGGGAGTTGAGAACGGCATAGATGGTGGTATCATTCCTGAAGTCAAAGAGTGTAGGGGGAGAAATTTTGAAGAAGTTGATAAATTATTTTTGAAACATTTTTAAATTGCACAAGACATTATAGTGTATTGTCTTTGTGATTTAAAAACAAGTGAATCAGAGAGATGAGGCTGGTGCCCCTTGGCCACCAGCCCTGGCCCTTCCCTCAGCAGCCAGCACCACCTCTGGTCTGGTGGTGTGTGTCCTTCTAAGCACATTCTGTGCATTTCAGCACTTAGCCGGGGAAGATGGGTCATGTCACCTTTGGATAGACAACTTAATATTTAATACTCTAATCACTTGATTTTTTTCCTCTTATAACTGATACTTTAGAAGCTCTGCTAAGTCAGTGCAAAGGAAGTTTCCTCACTCTCTTTGACTGGGGCAAATAGCATTCCAGCGACTAGAACCCCATGTGCCCATCAGTGGAGTCTTAATTTTGTCCCAGATTTCTTGTTCTTAACAAATGATGCTGCCATGAATATACTTGTACATCTTTGCAAATTAAGTGTGATTGTTTTCCCTCTAGGAGTAGGTACTGAGAAGTGGAATTACTGGGCCCGAGGGTGTATACTTTTATTTTGATAGCTACTGTGAGGACACCCTCCACATGGCTGTTCCTACTCCGCAACGTGGGGCTGTGCCGCATTACCATGATTTTTTCTGAGTGGAAACTGATAGATCATTGCTTTAAGTTTGTGTCTCTCAGATCATGAGTGAGGGCGGGCATGGTTTCCTTGCCATCTGTTTGTCTTCCATGAGTCATTTGTTTTTTATCGTTTCCCCATTAGTTTACTGAAATATATTAGGGATTGGTAAGAGTTCGAAAAATTTTATAGCCAATCCTTTATCTTCTTTGTCACCAGTGTCTTCTTTAGTTTCTTGTTTATCTTTTAAGTTTGTTTATGATGTGATTATTAACTTTGATGGAGGGAAACTTGTCAGTGATTTCATTACGACTCACGGCTGTTAGCACGTGTTTACGGAGAGCCCTGCTGACGCTGGCTGTCATCGGCCCGTTCGCTCTGTGATCCATCCTATCATTTTGATTTTTTAACATTTGAAATTGAGGCATCAGTGGGAAATTTGAGTAGAATTATGTAGGCAGCAGGTGATTGTGTCAGAATGGTGTGGAAGTCAAAACCAAACTCGAGATATAAGTTGGGGGCTTCCAGAGCGGGGGTGTTGAAACCCCAGTGGCCCAGGTGAGACCGTCTAGAGAAAGTGTGTGAGAAGGAGCGGGCCAGGGACACAGACCCCAGCAACACGACCTCCACAGATGCGAGTGAGCAAAAGTACATACACGAGACCTGAAAGGAAGGTCTGGGAGGTGGGGGGAAACCCGGGAACGACAGGCGGGAGGAACCCAGAAAGACAAGCTTTAACAAGGCCGCAGTAGCCACTGGTGTCGGTCCTATCGGCCTCCGTTGTCACAGTCAGTGCTTCGTCTGTTGATTTCCAGGAGATAACTTGACAGAGTAGGCACCGGGTTTTACTACATTTCTGTTCCCAGAACTGAGGGGGGCCTGCCCAGGGTGGCACTCATCCCATCCAATGTACACTGAATCTGTAAATCTGCACATCTACTGATAAAATCTATAAAAGCTTGTCAGAGGAGTAAATTTTGAAATCTGCCCCTTTCCTTAAACACATTTGTTAAAGAAAGAAAATCTCCCAGCCAGCCGGGCGTTGTGAGGAGATGCTGGGACCTTTTGCTCACACGACAGGTCTGGACCTGGAGAACTGCCTGTAACCAGCCCGGGCGGTGTCCAGGAAGGCGCAGCCTGAGGACAGATGGGGGTGACCCGCGCAACGGTGCCGGTCTGGGAGGGACGTGGAGTGTGTCCACAGAGCCAGCTTCTCTTTGATGGCAGTGGCCGCCGTTCTCCTGGTATTAGCTGGTTTGGATCCATGAAGCACCTTTCCTCAAACTGTCAGTTTGTGGACTGTCTGCACAATCCAGTCCGTGGGGTAAAGGGCCTGAATTATTCATGAGCTAGCTTGTGCCCCAGCCCTCGGTGAAGTTACTCACACTGGGCACGATTAGGTCACAGGCACGCTGGCCTCCGTGCGCATAAAGGCAGAGAGGAAATACTTCCTGCCTCGGCTTGGGTGCTTTAACGAGCAGCTCGTGTGTGAGTCCATGGGCTCAGGAGAACTCTGAGTCCCTGTAAAGGACAGAGATTTGTTTTTCAGGAGAATCGGAGAATGACTGATTGGGGAGGGAAGGAACAGGCAGAACTGAAAATGTCTAAGGCCGTAAGCAGGACAACAGTGAGATCGGAAGACAGGGGCTGAGGAGCAAAGCTGCAGCCTAGGAGAGGGGAGCGCAGCAGGGAAGGGGGCCAGGGGTGTGGTTCCAGACCAAGGGGGCCGGGGCCACGTGCGCCGGGTGTGCTGGGGGCCAGGTCGCCTCCCTCCCAGGCACAGGAGACTCGGCAGAGGGGCCCGCACCGGCGGCCCCATCACCTGCCCGCACTGTTCCCGGAGGCCAGACGTGCACATGCCCAGGGGCTGCATAGCCAAGCTAACAAAATGCAAACACTCAGACGCTGCAGACAAATTAAAATTTATTGAGACAGACAGAGATGCACCTACTCAGGACTACAGTTACGCAGTTACTGTTAACCAAAGTGTCGTGTTCACATTCCAGATAAGTCTATGTGGAAAAGCATTCAGAATTTACTAGGTTTTTCTACATCACTATTTCATCTACAATAGGGACAACAAACTGACATTCAGGGGTTTGGTGGCTCTCATTACAGTGCTACACATTGAACAGGGACAAACATCAGTGACTTTGAGAAAAAGGTATAAAAAGACCAAAACCACCCACTGTAGAAAGGGCTCTTGGATGTTACTGTACAGTGTGGTCAAGGTGAAAAACAAAATGAATGGCATCCTGGGAAAAGTAGGGGGGCAGACCTGGACAGACACGTCATCATTCATTGCGGGGCCTGGGGGAACTGGTACAAAACTTCAAATTCAGTGGTAAAGTATTCGCATGCCTAGGATGTCTATGGGAACAAAAAGACATCAGTATGGTGGACAACTAACCACGGCAGAAGAAAATTCTGGGGCTGAAGTTGGATGCTAAGGAAACGGTATAAAATAAGAGAAGCATTTATGGAATAAGAATAAAACTATTCACTAAGGAGCTTCCAAAAATGAGTTTGTTAGTGAGGACTTGATTCCTGTCTCAAACACGGGACTAGATTATCACAGGAATGTTTGTTAATAATGATTTTTATGTATACCTTGTCACTAAAGACAAAAGACTCCGGCCAAAAGAAAACAAAAATTCTACTTCTAAGCATAAAGCAACTGAAAATATCTGATCTTTAATGCTTTGCACAAGTGAAAAGCGTTAAAGACCTCTAAAAAGTCTAATGCTGTCGTGCTCAAGTGAGGCATGAAAAGTGGCGTTAATGTGGCTTCACTGATGTGGGGTTCTGGGGGTAGGAGGGCTTTTTACTTAATAGTTTAATGAATCAAAATATCTTCTTGGAATATCTCTGAAAATGAACATCTCATTACCTTCCTGAGAATTGACTACTGAGCACTCTTCTCCATCATTAAGTTAATGCTAAGGATCTCTAAGTGTCATCTTAATTTGACACTTGTCATAAGATAATTAGTTTCTCTAAGTGAAATCAATTTGTCGATTTTAATTTGTTCTCCTGTGCATTTTTCCAAGCTCAGAAGAGACAGTAACAATGGCTTTCTTCGAGGGTCTAAACTGAGGTTTTTTTAATGTCTTGATTCTTTTGCATTCTCTATTGTAATTTAGCTGCAATTAAGCACCTGTTTTGTAAATTATGATCTCAAAGTTTTGTGCAAGTTAGGAAAAAAACATTACATCAGAGGCGATCGAGTTGAGATCCCAGCACAGACCTTGCCTGCGGCCTCCCTGCCTCTGGGCCCCGGTTGTCTGGTGTCTTACTGGGCCCGAGGAATTTGCTACTTCAGCACGTTCCTGTCCCATCTGAGACTAACTTCAGGGATAACGCCACTCTGTCCGGCCAGCACAAGGGCTGGGAAATGCTAGTTTGAGGTGGGTGGGAAAAGTACAAAGAAATGGTCATTTTGGGGGTGGAGGGTCGCTCGGCCGCCGCCGTGGTCGTGGTTTGGCTGCGGTCCGTTTTTACCCAAGTTGCCGTGGTCTTGAGGCCTGGCTGGAGCTTACGGGGACGGGAAGGACAGCAACGGAGGCCTGAGAGCCTGGCAGGGCGGCTGGGCGGGCGTCCAGGCAGGCGGACGCCAGGTGGGGCAGGAGCTAAAGGGCCGGCACTGAGCTAAGCGGGGCCACTCTGAGGGCTGCTCTTTGGTACTTGTCCTTGAAACTGGGCCAGCCCGATAGGGAGAGAAACCCTAAAGACTATGGAGATGACGGCCCTACCAAACTTGGAGATGGACCCTAACAAGGATTTTACTTAGGGAAAAGAAACGTATGTGGTGCGGGACTTCCTTCACTAGTATCTTGACGTTTGTGCGGGAGACGGCATGGGGACAGGACCAGCTCTAACGGTCGCAGCCTGGCGTCTCCCCGTGAAGCTCCTCCAGGCCTCCGGCAGGGCTCTGCACCGCTCCTGCTCCCTCATCACCGCTGTGGACACGCAGAGGCCACAGCAGGACCTCGAGTGAGGAAACCTGCATTCTCTCCTCCTACGGGGCACGGTGGCACTGTCTTCTCCGGGGGAGGGGGGTGCATACCTTAGAAAAAGCCCTTGAGTAGGTGGGGGCGGGGGGAGCCTGCAGACAGGGTCGCTGCAGCCCGAGACGGACTTTGTGCCGAAATGAAAGTGGTGTCTCGTGAAGCTGCCCACGCGGGTGTCGCGTGGCTTGTGCAGGGAGAGTGGTGTAGGTGGAGGTTCCTCCCGGTCCGAGGGGTCCCAGGGAGAAGAAACCCCCGCTGCCTGCAGCCTGCAAGTGCCGACTGTCGGTGCGAGAGAGGACTTCAGTGGACGTTTGTATTGCAGGAAATGAGATCCAGGTCTGGACAAGCTCACATGTCTATGACTGTTTTCCATGTGCATTTTTAGTAGCTAGCTACACAGCTTTCCTGCGCACACACCCACCCGGTCTCTTCTGTGCGGACGTACCTGTTTATGCAGGTATGGAGAGAAGCAACCCAACACCATTTTTTAAATGAAGAAAATCAGTTCCCCAAAAGGATTCTTGACTGAATTAAGGCTGTTGTTTGTAGGAAGCCAGATACAGTGATGTGAATAGCTAATTTTTCATAATAAACACCAGGGGTGACGGGGAGCAGGGGGAATAAAGTACAGTGTGGTGTGTTTTCCACGACACCTACAAGACACGAGAAAGCACTTAGACACCATAAGGCCGGGAACCATGCTGCAATAACCACCAGTGTGGGGAGTCGAACAAGGGTCTTTGACGCTTAGAGGGCGGGGCTCCCTGCACTGTCAGAATCCCACACAAACTGCATGCTCCTTGCACAAGTCTCATTGGGCGGGAAGGGGGCTCTAATTCAGCCCGCCACCCCCCTGTCTAAAAACGAAGCACAGCCCCTCTTCCCACATGACCACACGCAAAACCAGGAGTCTCTGGGAGCCAGGAGCTGTCTTCCAGACCTCAGTCGGGTAGGAGGGCAACAATGGCGCCGTGGAGTCTTAGATACAAATGCAGGGACGGGAGGTGACTTGCGATTCTGTGCCAACCTTGTGTCCACTTCCTGTGGGGACTACCATATGTAGCCGACCTCGTCTTCCTTGTCGTCGTCCTCATCCTCATCATCCTCGGTCAGGGCCCGGGCACGCACCCGCAGCTTCCCCAGCCCGTCCTCTGGTCCCAGCTCCCGCTCGTCCTCCAGGTCGTCCAGCAGGACCACGGAGCCGCCACTGCCAAAATCTCCCGAGGTTTCCTGCTCCTCTTCTGAAACATGGAGAAGGAAGAAGAGATTGGAGGTTAGTTTCTGCTTATGCGTATGACCCTCGCATGTGAGTTAACTGCACAACAAAGTTATGTGCATCCCTGTCCAGGTGGGGCTAACCTACACGGCAGAGACCCAAGCTGATAGTGGCCCCGGAATTCTCGAGATGCTTCTGCCTTCTCGGGAGGTTTACAGCCCTCACTGAAAGGTGAGGGCAGCCTAAGCCGCCCTTGCTTGGCCCGCAGCAGTTTCTATCATATGCCGTTGCCCAGCCCAGTGGCCGTGGTGAGGACCAGATCCTCAAAAGCTGCCTCTGCGGGATCTCATGCAATTTCAGGTCACTCCGTCTCCACTGTAAACTCACTCCCTGTGGACCATGGCCACTTCCCAAAATTCCTGTACTCGGACCCTAGCACAGCGAGGACTGGCAGGTGCCGAGGTCACTGGGGGCGGATGCAGAAGGCCTCACTCACCACAGCTCACAGCGCCCTGCTTCCTGGAGCCCGCCAGCTCGTTCCCGTACTTATCCACACACCAGCACTGCCCCGTGCTGCCGTGGCACTGCGTGGCTTTGTAGTAGCCCTCCTCGTTGCACCGAGGCACGAATGTTCCTGGGGGTTAGAGAAGGGAGAGGCTCAGGTTCCTGCCCGCTCTGGCACAGAAGAGAGCTCACAGGCCAGACACGGTCTTTGCTGCAAGGCCGGCAGGAGAGAACCCGGCATTTGGTTATCACTTGGTCAGTACTGCAGGGCCCTGGGGCTTGCGCGGGGGTAGACAGAATTCCTTCCAGTCTTTCTTTGATGAGTTCCTATTTTTCCCTTTAAACCACAAATACATACTACCCTTATTAATAATTTGTTTTTGGTCTTCCAGTTTTATTGAGATACAATACAGCGCTGCATTGAGTGCAAGGCTCACAGCACAGGGATTCGCGTCACTTATATTGTGAAGTGATTATTCCAATAGGGTTAGTTGCCACCCCTCATTGCATAGAGATATTAAAAAAACAGAAAAAGGTTCCTTCAGGATGTGAACTCCTGGAATTTACTCTCCTAACCACTTAGACATACACCTTAGCGCAGTGGTAATCGAGTTGTCATGGTGGACATTATATCCCTAATACTTGCCTTATAACAGGAAATTTGTCCTTTTTGAACCCCCCACCCCTGCCTATCTGCCCATGAGAACCACAAATCTGCTTTCTTCTTCTGTGAACTTAGGTTTTCTGTTTTTTTAGATTCCACATACAAGTAAGATCATACAGTATTTGTCTTTCTCTATCTGACTTTTCACTTAGCACAATGTCCTCAAGGTCCATCCATGTTGTCACAAATGGCAGGATTTTCTTAGTTGTTTATGGCTGAATAAATATTCCATGCGATGGACGGAGATGCATGTACCTCACAGCCTGCTTATCCGTTCGTCCGTCAGGGGACACTTGGGCCGCTTCCATGTCTCGGCGATTGTAAACGCTGCAGCGAACACAGGGGTGCTTATGTGCTTTGGAGTTGGTGTTTTCGTTTTCTTTGGATAATCCCCAAAAGTGGGATTGCTGGATCATACGGTAGATGTATTTTTAATTTTTTGAGGGACTGCCATACCGGTTTCCGTGGTGGCTGCGCCAGTTATGGTCCCGCCGGCAGTGGGCAAGGGCTCCCGTCTGCCTGTACCTGCCCCAGCGCTTTCTTTTCAGTGACAGCCACTCTGACAGGCGCGAGGTGATCTCAGTGCGGTTTTGATTTGCATCTCCCTGACGATTAGTGACATTGGGTGCCTTTTCATGTACCTGTTGGCCATTTTGTATATTTTCTGTGCAAATGCATCGATTCAGGTGCTTTGCCCATCTTTATTTGGATAATGAGGATGATTTTTGCTATTGAGTTATATGAGTTCCTTATTTATTTTTGGCATCAGCCCTTTATCAGATATGTGGCTCGCAAATGTGTTCCCGTTCTGTAGGCTCTTTCCACTCTGTCGATGGTTCCCTTGGCTGTGCGGAGGCTTTCGGTTGGACATGTCCCACATGTGTGTTTTATATTTTGTTGCCTGTGCTTCAGGTGTCAGACCCAAACGGTCATTGCCAAGACCCATGTCAAAGAGCCTTTATTCTGCTTGTTTGTTTTTTTAGGAGTTTCATGGTTTCAGGTTTTACATTTAAGTCTCAGTCCCTCTTGAGTAAATTTTGTGGGTGGTATAAGATAGAGGTGTAGTTTTATGCTTTTACATGTAAATATGCAATTCTTCCAGCACCCTTTATTGGACAGATTGTCTTTCTCCATGGAGTATTCTTGGGTCCCTTGCCAAGTATCAGCTGAATGTATATGCAAGGGGTTTTCTGGGGGCTCTAGATTCTCTTCTGTTCCATTGGTCTGTGTGTCTGATGTGATGCCGTGTGGTTTTGATCACTGTAGCTTTATAATATAGCTTGAGTCAGAAGTGTGATGCTTGCTGCTTTGTTCTTCTTTCTAAGGATTGCTTTGGCTAATTGGGGTCTTTTGTGGTTCCATAAAAATTTTAGGATTTTTTTCTATTGTAAAAAAATGCCATTGGAATCTTGTTAGGGATCTATAGATAGATGGCTTCAGGTAGTATTATTAATTCTTATAATCCACGAACACAAGATAACTTTTGATATATTTGTGTCTTTGATTTCTTTCATTCATGTCTAATGGTTTTTAATGTAGAGCTCTTTCTCCTCCTTGGTTAAATTTATTCTTAAGTATTTTATTGTTTTTGATGCTACGGTAAGTGGGATCATTTTCTTTCTTTTTCAGATAATTTGTTCTTAGGGTATAGAAATGCAACTGATTTTTTGCATGTTGATTTGATATCCTGAAAATTTACAGAATGGGTTGATCTAATAGGCTTTTGGTGGAGTCTTCAGGGTTTTTTAAAACAGAAAATCATGTCATCTGCAATATAAACAATCTTACTTCTTATTTTATTTCCTTACCTATCTCTTTATGTAGCCTGATAGCTCTGGCCAGGGTCCCAGCACCAGGTTGGATGGAACAGCGCGGGTGGACTGCGTGTGCCATTCACTGGGGTCTTGTCATATGTGGGCCATTCACTGGGGTCTTGTCATATGTGGCCTATATTATATTGAGGTTATGTTCCTTCTATAACTAATTTGTTCTGAGTTTTTATCATGAACGATTGTTAAATTTTGTCAAATAGTTTTTCTGCATCTATTGAGATGATCATGTGATTTTCTCCTTCATTTCCTTAATGTGATGTATCACACTAGATGATTTGCATATACCGAACCATCCTTATGTCACGGGGCTAAATCCCACTTGATCGTGGTGAATGATCCTTTTAAATGCTGCTGACTTTGGTTCACTAATACTGCTTTGGAAATTCTGCATCTGTATTCACCAAGGATATTGGCCTGTAATTTCCTTGTAGTATCTTTTCTGGCTTTGCTAGCAGCGTGATGCTGGTCTTGTAAAATGAATTTGAGAGTGTTCCCTCCTCTTTCATTTTTTGAAAGACCTTGAGAAGGATTGATGTTAATTCTTCTTTAAATGTTTGCTAAAATCCATCAGTGAAGCCATCTGCTGTCTGGTCCCGGGCTTTTCTTCTTTGGGCGAGTTTTGATTACTGATTCATATCATAAAATGATTCGGGTACTTTTTTTCTATATTCTAGACATTTTGCATAAAATGAGAATGCTCTCTTCTATGAAGTATTCATCCATGAAAATATTTTGGACCTGGTGCATATTTGGGGGAATGAGAGTAGCATTTCGATTTAAATTAATTTCATAATTTTTAAATTTATTTGGGTCTTCTGGTTCTTTGTGACTTAAATGTGGTTATTCATAGTGTCCATTTCAACTAGTTTTTGATAATTGTGATAAACTGGTTTATAGCAGTGGCTCTCAAAGTGTTCACAGAGGACTAGCAGCTGCAACATCACCTGGAAACACCTTGGAAGAGCAAATTCTTAGGTCCAACCCCAGATCTGCTGAATTGGGAACTTTGAGAGTAGGCCCAACAAACTGCACTTTAATACAGCCGCCACGTTACTCTGGAAACACTCGCAGGTGAGGGCCACGAGTTTACAGGGCCCTTCGTGTCTGAGGCTGCATCCCACGTTTAAATGCATGGCAGGAACCTTTCACACTGGCAAAGGATGGTCAATCGCATTGTTTTCTGCTTTAGTCTTAATCACCTCAGTTCACTGTGGTGTTACTGCTTCCTGACATGAAAATTGTTTTTTTCCCCCATAAATGCATTTGGAGCTATGAATGGTCCTCTGAAGTTTCCCTTTAGTTGCTTCCCTCCGATTGTGGGACACAGTGCTTTCCTTTCCTATCAGTTCTAAATGTTTTGTGGATTATACTGACTGCTTTTCATCTCGGACTAATTATTTGTAAAAAAACCCCAGATGCATGGGGTTTTGGCCATCTCATTTTTGTCTTCTACTCTCATTACGTTGTGGCAAGTGAATCTGATCTGTGATTTTTTTCTTTTTGGGGGGGTGGGGAATTTGTTGAGTTTTCTCTTTGGCAAAAATGGATGGCAAATATTTGATGTGTGTCTGAAAAGACCGTACTCATATGTCCCATGCTGATGTACAGAAATATATGGGTATGAATGCTAACTAATCATACCATTCAACTCTATATATTTTTGCCTGGTTGAACTGTAATTTTCAAGGAGGGGTATATTTAAGTCTCTGACTATAATTATAAATATGACAATTTGTTTTAAGTTTATAAATACACCAATTGATGGCATCATGTGGTAAAAGGAACATTTCAGCAAGGTGATACTGGCTTTATGTTTAGAATTCAAAACAAAGTACTTGCTTCTGTCAGATTTTAACATTGTTATACAAATAAGTCAGACCCATTCATATTTATTTTGATTACAGATAGGCTTGCTCTTATTTCTACCACTCTATTTTATTTTTTCTATTTTTTATTTCCCCCCTTTTCTGCCTTTTGTTGAAATAATCACATCTTTATTCCATGTTTTTCTTCTATGGGCTTAAAAACTATATATTCTAGTTCTTATATTCTTGTTACCCTTAAATTTTCCACAGAGAAGCATATTTTTACTTCTAAGATCTAAAGTCTATGTTTTCTTTTATTCCTGAATAAATTGGAAATTTAACACATTTTTACCACTTTCTCTCACTGCCACCAATAGTCTTTGACGTTTTTAGTTCAGCTTGCTATCAAAGGGTTTTTATAGGTCGTATTTATTTAGCTTTAACTGCATGTCTTTTTTCACAATTAATTCCTTCTGGGGTTATTTATCTTCTGTAAATTGTTTCGGCGAGACTTCGGTGAGTCTGGGGTTAGTGCATTTCCTGCCCCTGTGGTTTGAGACTCTGTCCATCATCACACTTGAACATGCGTAGTGGGAGAAGTTTACTCCAGGTTCAAAGGGAACCTCTCGGCACTCTGAAGATATTTTCTTAAATCGGTGTTGTGAATCACCTCTCACCCAACGCTGGGTGACCGCTGTTTGCGCTAGCGCTTTGTTTCCCTCCGGGCGTCTCCCTGGGGCCGTGTGCGTGTCCGGGGGCAGAACCCGCCCGAGCAGGCGGCACCGTCTGCGCCAGCCGTGCGCAGGCAGGTTCCTGCTCACTGCCGTGGTTTTCTACTCCCGAATTTGAGTTCTGATTGTTTTTTTAGAATGTGTCTTTTTAAATTTACTTCTTACTTTATGGTATAGGCCCCAGACAGAAATGTGGCTTGGGAGGGAGAGATTTCTATTATTTGAACCTGGATTTGACCCCAGATTCCAGGAACGACTCTTAAACACTCAGCTCATTGGCTTTTCAAGGTGAGGAAGCTCTTAGACGTCACGGAAGGTATGGTGTCCCCAGGAAGCCATTCCTGAGTGACAGGCCACGTCCACACACTAGCTTGGGGCCTCGGCAGCCCCCAGTCTTCAGGAAGAAAAAGAAGATGCTTTCGATAACCAGAAAGCAGAGAGACTTGTGAGCAAGTAGAAAGCTGGAGAAACGCGGCTTCTCCTCCTCGAACCACAGTCGGAAAACAAATGGACCCCATGGGCCAAGCACACGGGTGGGTAGGAAGAGGGGCTGCTCTAAATCTGCGATGTCATGGGGTCACCACTCTTCTGAGTAGGCACTAATTATAAGTGAGTGTAGTTTGTTGTTGCTTGTTTTATCTATTACTTTTAAAAACTGAAATGCCCCGGAATACAATTTATTATATTAGAAGAATATAATAATTTGTAGGCAGGTAAGTGGTTTTTCGTGAGTCAGACAGAATAACCTCCATGCGTGGGCAGATGTGGTATAAAGGAGTTTATTACAAGGTGGGCTGCACGGTCGCTAGGAAAGTGGAAGATGAAACACCTTATGTCTCATTCATTAGACATTAATGAAGCTGTCAGAAGATAAGGAAACATGTTTGTTTAAACCCGGCACTGTACTAGTTCTGTAGCTGCCTGTGGGCCTTTGACATGTCACTCAAACCCAAATAAGCTCCTGGTCAGTAGGCATGAGTCCCAAGGAAAGACCAGTGCGAGAAGGGCCAGCCACTTTGCCTTCAGCTCAGAAGGACGCCTTCGTGCGGTTTTCCGTGGGAGAAGAACCTAGGCTCGAACAGGTCACATTCACAACTCTGGAGTCCCGAGTGGAACAGTGTTGTCAGATGCGCAGAGTCGGGGGCAGGCAAGCCCGCGGAATCAGCAATCTTCCAAAGCAGAAGGAAGGAGGAATGTGTGCTCTGAGGTATTGGAAGAGGAGAACTCGCCAGAGTTCACAGACAGCCTACATCTGACCGCCTGCTGAAAAAAACTTGCCCGTTTCCATCAAGTAAATAAACTTCTGAAAAGGCAAGCTCCTTAGGCAATGCCCTGTTCCTGAATGTTTAATAAGAATAATTCTGAATTATCCTTGCAGCCAGCAATGCAGACTCCTTTTTTCCAGCAAACAATGGTGTTCGCCAGCCGCTCAGGGACGGCGTGGCGCTCAAGGGGAACGGATGCTTCGTCAGGCACGACACCCCGGCCTGCCTGCTTCTGCCTTCCCGCTCGGACACAGGCGCGAGGGAGTGCGCAGGGCCTGGTGAGCCTTCCGTCCTCCTCCAGGATCACCCCTGGGAAACCATCTGTGCACGTGCACTCATGTCCTTGAGGCCCATCTGACAGACTTAGCTGGGAGTGTGGCCCCTCTTCCTCCTTGAATGGACAACTTGGTCTGGGAATACAGAAAATTCTGTAATTTATAGACCGTATAATACTAGAGCTGGAAGGAACACCTTGAGCGCTCCATTCAATGGCTGTACTTGAAAGAAGAAACAGCGAAGATTCACTGGAGCCCAAGGTCAGGGAGGAAGAGTCCCCTCTTGCTAGCTGTCAACCTGCTAACCGGTCCTCGGATGGGGACCGGCTGCCTAAAGGGACCCGTCTGTGTGGGGCACAGTGAGACATGTCTTCCATGAAGCATGGGTCCCTAATCGAGTAACCACTGCTGTGCTCAATATTACCAGAGACATGATGGTTTAATTAGTTGTTTAAACAAGTGGCAAGAAATTGTACGCACCCAATAGGCTCTTCCCCTTGCTCAGCTTCTGAATCCTGTTCATTTCATTCTGGCACGGGAGACCTAAGAAATAATTTATGAAAGTCACTTTCCAGATGGTGCAGGATATAATCTCTAATGATTGGCTTGAAACGTAGACAATGACGCACCTGGGAGTGGAATTACTCCATATGCTGTTACTAATTAAAAAAACAAAACTTGAACCACTAGGTACTTAAAACACTATTGTGGGCTACTTGAACTATACATGAATTTTTCTTCCCACCACCAGCTCAAGCAAATACCAGTTGTCTGACAGGTGATTTGCCAACAGACTTTATATAGGAAGTAAACAGTCAGCGAAGATTTCCACATGCTGAGGCTCAGAGCTGACCAGTGGGTCTGTGTTCTGAGTCCACAGGCCAGCCAGCTAACCAGAGGGAAGGTGACAGGTACTTAATCAATGCCAAGTCCTGCTGGGGGCGAGGAAGGGAAGTAGAGTGGGCCTCACGGCTTATTGCCCAGGGAAATAAAAGGCAGGTCTCAAAGGACAGTTATGAAGACGCACGAGCCACCTAGAGCAGCAGGGAGTGCGACAGCCCTGGCCCGTCCCTGTCTCTGAGCCCTCCCTGAGGGGGCCTGTGCTGCTGTGAAGGACCGAGACGGGGGGAGGCACAGGGCTAAGTGTGTCATCTCTTTTACCTTCCACGAGAACTTCCATTCCACGCAGAAAGAAAGGCGACCTCACTAGTCTCCGAGACTTCCCCTGAACGCCCCTGCAGAGCCCCCGGCCTCGGGGAGGCCCTGCTCTCGGCTCAGGGTCCTCCAGGCAGGGACACAGGTGTGGCGAGTCTCAGGGCACTCACGCCGCCTCTGAGCCTGCCTGCGCGGGGCCTGGGGGCGCGCCTGGGCACCTATCCCCACCTACGCTGGCGCGCGCGGGTCTCCCAGTGCCGCCGCGTCCTGCTGCTCGTACGAGCCGTGAGGGAGAGTGGTTGTGAAACACATTTTATTTACTGTTGGACTTAAGATACCAATTGAAAACAACAAAGAAAAGAGAAAACGAATTCCACCTGTGATGATTAAAATTAGTATTTACTACGACAAATAGTGAAAATTATTGAATTCTTAGAATGTACCAGACAGTGTTCTAGAACTTTACACCTTAATTACAATAACCATATAAGGTGGGTACCAATATTATTCCAAATGGAAATGTTCAAATTTGTGACTATGCAGGAATACGGAGAAGAAGTTGAAGGCATTTAGGAGGCTGGTCCTGAGGAGGAGGGAAATCACAGCCACTCACGGAAACAGTCTCGGAGAGTTTTCTATGAAATGTTTCTCATTGTAAGGGTGCTCCCTCAAAGTGTCCTATCGTAATTTTTAAATCTCTACTCATTGAAAGATAAGGAAAACTACATCAGACTGAGACCTACTAAACACTCCTGCAAGGAACACAGAGGAAAGAACAAAACGAAACGCCAGATGGAGCATTTCTAACAGGAGAGGTTTGCTGCTAAGGAGGTGAAAATAATTACTAAAGATTTCTCTGCGTCATCGGGGATTCTAGCAAAGAAGGGACTGTAAGACTACAGTGTTTTACAAGCAGATATAAAGGGTGAAAATGTCACAGAAATGAAGGCTATATCAGAAGCTACAAAACTGAGGTGAAGCTCTTGAGAAAAGATTGATCAAATGGAACAAAGAAGTTTTCATTCTAGAGCTCAAAAGAGCATAACATCTCTCAGGAAAAAGTGATGCAGTTGAGAAAAACTAAGACCCATCTCAGGAAATTCGTGCCCTAAAAAGGTAAAGAACCCTTTTGGCTTCCAGGGAAAATGGTTCTGTCACCAATAGTTGGGAAAACAGTATGTTTTCATATTATTCTGTAGTTACACCCAGTACTAGGAGAATAGTGTTTTAAAAAGTTATCAAGAAACTGTAACTCTAGGAAGTTTATACTTAGCATCTTTGTTTTCGTATAAAGAAAATAGATCTATTTTCACTTATTCAAGGACTAATTCCAAGAATAAGTTCCCCATGAGAATTTGTGGGAAGAAAGTCCAAAACTCAAGTTTAGTGATGAAACTAAAAAGAATAACGGCAAAACCAGCCAACAGGTGACCTGCCGCATGGAAAGCGCTCTCTCACGACTGTCTGGGCCAGACAGGCACTCAGAGCCTCGATGGCAGAATCATCTCCAAATCAGCTGTAATAAAAACACCAGGTATCGATACCTATGGTCTCAGCTAAGGAAATACTCTGGAAAAAAATTTTAGCCCCAAGTACATATCTTAATAAACAGGAAATAATAATAAAATGTGGAAGTTAAATGAAAATTGCAGAACTGGTTCTGGATCAGGGACAGAGACTGTGGGAACTGAAGAAAATGGGAGAATGACTACAAATCAGTGTGCCCCTGGAGGCCACGTCCTGCCACAGGCTTGGGCCAGTGTCCTCCAGCAGCTGCTGAAAGGGAAGCTCCCGGCATCCTCCCATGTGGCCGGGTGGCCCCACTCTCACCTTGTGTCACTCAGGCTAAGCCTGAACCCTGGCTAAAGCCACAAGGTTTTGTAGGCACTCAAGCCCAAACCTATCATTAAGCTTAATGCTGAGCCACTACAAGCATTTCTACGGAAGTGAAAACATGGCTATTATTTAACATCAGTTTGCAGCTACTAGCAGGTGTGATTAGAAAAGAGAAAGAAATGAGGTATAAAAATTGAAAAGACAGAAAATCATCACTATTTTCAGATGGTATGATTGCACACCTGAAAAATCCAAGGAAACCAACCAGAATAACTAACACAAAATGAGAATTTAGTAAGGTGGCTGAGAACAAAATTAATACAGAAACAACCACCAGTGAGCAAATATAATGGAAAATAATTGATTTCATTTGTAACAGTAACAATGGTAAACACCAGGGGAAGCACAATGTTGCTGAAACAAAACTTGTAATTCCCCTGGTTGACAGGCAGAGCCAGTTCTTGAATAAAATGAGTCAATATTCTATAGTTATCAGTTCTCTCTAGATTAATATGTTTGCCCAATTCTAAAAAAGAAACCAGTAAGAATTTAATTGAATAAAGTGATTCTGAGGCTCAAAAAGTTAAAATAGATAAGAATATCCAGGAAAACTCTTAAAGATTAATGGCAGGGAGGTTGGCCCCACTAGATATTAAAACCTATTGTAAAACAGCTGTAATTTAAATAATTTAGAGCCGATTTATGAACAGTTCAATAATAGGACAGAATACCCAGGAACAGAGAGAGACAGAGAGGAGTTTTATCTGTAACAGAGGAAGCGGTTCACGCGGAGGCAGCACGACGGGTCAGTCAGCAGCTGTCAGAAGAGCAGCGGGCAACCACCTTGGCGGCAGGAGCAGGCGCTGCGACCCCCCCAGACCGCACGCCAGACAGATCTAAAGTCATACGAGATTTCAATGAACGCACACGAGAAGAATCCCAAAAGGTAGTGAAGAAAACATGAGAAAACTGCTTAACATCTTAAAGTGGGAAATATCTTTCTTAGCTTAATAATGTAAGCTTTATGGATTCTAAGAGACCATAAAATAAAAGATGGAAAAATATCTAAAAATTTCTCCCTAGCAAAAATGCAGTCACAGTTGAGGGAAAAAAATTGCAATACATATGATGAGAACAGTCTCAATAGCCTTAGAGAAAATTCCTATTAAAAACAAAAAAAGCACAAGAACCTAATAGGAAAAAAACAAAACAAAAAAAGCTAGACATTTCAAGGAAAGGGAAACTCAAGAGTGTCTCACACAAACATAAAGATGTTCAACCCAAGTCGTAATAAGAGAACCAAAATGAAGCCTAGAAGGAAATATAATTTCTTGTCCCTTAATTTGAAAATGATCAGAGTTTGGCAAGACCATGGAAAAGTAGGTATTCTTGTATATTTTTCATGACTAAAAACTGTTACAACGTCTCTGGAGGGCAAATTGGAAACGTTGCTCAAACTTAAAAACGCACATGCCTTTTGACTAGTAATTCTGCTTTTAAGGCTGTATCTTATAATTCTATACACGCACATACGTACGCTCACTGGGCACCCTCCTGGGACGCCTGCCTGCGCTCCCTGCCGGGCATGCACTGTCTGGGCATGCACGTGCACCCACAGTTTAGCTGCCCTGCTGCTGGCGCCCACCCTCCTCTCCCAGGGGCGGCCCTGACAGCCATGCCGACCTGACCTGGCTGCACCAGGTTTTTCTGGGACTGGGGGCTGGAAGCTGATCTCTGCCTGTCCTGTGAGCTGTGGACTACCACACGTAGGCACACCCCTCAGGACACTGAGACAGAAATAAAGCCAGACCCCGAGACCCCTCTGGGAGACTAAGGCCCCTGCTGGAGCCCCGAGAGGCTACGCAAAGGTGGACTCACTCTCCCCACGGTGAGTTCCAATGGATTCCTCGGACCCTGCCTTCTTTCTGTCTTCAGTTAGCTGGGGCTTATTTATAACCAAAATATCCTCGTCTAAGGTGGTGTAAATCCTACTGTCCTAGGAGCTGACAAATGGCTTTAAGGGGAGCATGGAGAATCCATGTGACAGTGGGAATCACGCAGTGAAGGTTTCTACACCTGGTTTACAGGTGGAAAGCCTGAGGCACAGTAAAGGTCAGAGATTTTGCCAAAAGCAAGACTTAAATAACAGACTCCTTGATCACCCTCTTGGGCTTTCCGATACACCGTGCTAAGAACAGAAGGAAAAGAGAGAAGAGCCTTCGGGCTCGCTGGTAAAGGGGACGACGAATGCTTTATGCCCTAGCTGCGTCCCTTTGCCTGTGACTTCTGTCTGCCTCCCCAGCAGGAGACCTACCCCACAGGCTGCCCTGGGCTCGGGACCCCACCTCCCTCCCACCTCACCTCCAGGCTTCTGGAAGCAGTAGCACCACTCGTTGTTAGAGAGCTTGCCATCCTTGAAGGAGTCACAAGAGTTGAAGAGGGGCTTGACACAGGGCTCATACTTATCCAGGTAGATGGCATTGATCTCTGAGTGGTCCAGCAGGAGGTCGTAGTTCATGTCCAACTTGTTGAACATCCAGCCGAGGGAGTCCTTGCAGATAGGCAGGATGCTGGTGTCAAACCCTGCGGAAGGAATGGCACATGTCAGCTGCCACCACGCCTGGCCGTCCCTGCCCTGAAGGAGGTGCAGGTCCAACCCCAGCCCCTCCTTCCTGGGGCCG